>JAJLTL010000043.1:0-82487 GCA_030568135.1 Vanderwaltozyma yarrowii
CCTATATACAAAACACAATATACAACTTTTATTAAATATAAATGATGAATTCCAAAATCAACGACTCTATTATTGACAATTCCAAGGAAACAATATAGTTTGAAACATGTAATATTGCACAAGGAAAAGTATGATGAACCTATATTGCTAAATGGTACTTCCAACAAGAATATGGGCGAAGCAACTAAGAAGTTTTATTGCATATTTCAACGGAAACGACGGTAGGTATATGGCATCACAATTATTATTATTTTAATTGTCATGTCTTTTTCTATTTTGGCACATGTAACTCCTGATGCGTCACCTTCACCTGATTTTTAATTTCAAATATTAAATTACTATTCCGATATAGTGTAACGGCTATCACATCACGCTTTCACCGTGGAGACCGGGGTTCGACTCCCCGTATCGGAGTATTATTTTTTTAATTTTATCAATAGCATTTTATCTCCTAGTACGAAGTACGTTCACAATGCTTTGTCATTTTTTTTTTCACGCTTTGAGTGGTCTGGTTGGGCAAAAGAAGGACTCAGTGAATCTGAAAACCTCAGATTTATTCTAAATGGCATTGAATGGAATTATTCATTTTAAATGAATGTATTACTTGAATATTAGAATTATATAGAATTGTCTTGATATTTCAATAATTATATATTGATACCAAAGTTAGTTATTCTTTTGAATTGTGATTTTGCTAAAACCAAGCATACAGTAGTTTTTAAATATTACCACTTGATAGTAATTTTTAAAATATGGCTAGCACAGAACAAAATAATGGTAACGTTAAAGTTACCATTAAATTGCCACAGAAGCTTTCTCACCATGGTACAACTAATAAGAAAACCAAGCAGTCTAAAGAAAATGAATTAGTCTTTCAATTCACGAGAGATTCAAAAATTCAAACTGTTATGGATATTTTAGGTTATGCTCAAGTAACTAAATATTTAACTAACATTAATCTAAGAACTACTAACACTGTTTTAACTGGTGAAGAAACTTTAGGTGAAGTTATTGGTGATGAAAAAACTGATTCATTAAAATTAGAAATTGAATTGAAACCATATAATACTAGAGAAGCTATTAGACATGTTTTAACTTTGCGTGATTTTATTGGTTTTGCATCAGAATCTGAAGATGGTATTTCAGAATTTGCAATCTCAACAGGTTCAACTTTTTCCTCCATCCTATTTAAAGATGTAAAAGAAAAGGCAGAACAAGTTGAAGAAGTTATCAGAGAAGGTGAACAACAAAGAAAAAATGTTCTATATGTTTCTGATGAAGAAAAAAAGGAATTCATTAAAGTTGTTCATGAAATTTTTGAAGTTACCAAAGAATCTTCTTTAACTAAAACATATTCTACTAATACAAATATCGTTACACCATCTGTCCATTCTTTGCATTTATCTCCATATAACCCAGTTCCTGCTTTTTACAAGACAAAAGGTCACTTGGTATATTTACAAATTGTTACCATTGAAGGTGAATCATTACATGTTACCGCTACTCCTTCTGGTTTCTATGTTAACAGATCATCCGCAAATAAATTCGATCCATCTGTTAGACTTTCTGAAAATGTTACTGTAGACAATGCCACTTACTATAATTTGTATGATTTAATAGCTTTCCATTCCAAAAAATTCCTTTCTCATGTTGAATCATTGGAAAAGAAATTGGCTAGTTTGCAATCAGTCGAATACGTTAAACCATTAACTACTTTCTTACATAAACCATGGTTAGTTTCATCCATTCCTTCCAATACCTCTGATTATTCACGTTTACAGTTAGATGCAATGGGTTATGAAAGTGAAAGAAATTTCAATGATGAATTCCAAGCTATTAATGAGTTACCAACTCAAACTATTCAAGAAACTATTCAAGCTGAAAAATTATTAAGTAGAATTTCTCATGAATTTACAGTTGCAGCTACTAAAGGCGCTATGTCAATATTTTACGGTGAATTATTAGCTTTAAATCCAGATGAAGTTAATGATCAAATTTTCTTAAAGGATAATATCTTCTATTCATTTGTTACCGATGTCTCAGGTACTTATGCTGGTAAGGGTGGTGATGAAGCTGCTTTTGCTGCCTCAAACCAAGATTTGAAAACATTAAGAGTTTTGAAAAACTTCCGTTTGAAAAACATTCATTATTTATTAACTACTATTGTGGATTTTGGTGGTAAAAGAATTTTAGCTCAAACACCTGTCCCTGGTTTATTATCAAATATGGGTACTGAAATTGTTAAAAACTCAACTACTGGTGAAGAAACTATTGCTGAAAAGAAGAGTGAAATTATTGTCAAATATGGATTCGATGAAGATAGTGGTAAAGTTATCTCAGATGAAAAATTTGATGATGTTGTTCACGAAGAATTCTCTAAGATGTTACATTTGAAACCACATGAAATTAATGGTGCTAAAGTCTCCTTTGCCTCTCAATCTAAAGGTATTATTGGTTCCGATAAAAGAAATTATGTATTAGATTTAGCTAATACATATCCATTGGATATTCAATTCTGTAGAGAAAATTTTGACAATGTAGATGAATCTAAACGTTACCCACATAGACAAGCATTATTACGTCCTGAATTAGTTGAAAGATGGTGGAATCAAGAAATTGAAAAAGCAGGTTCTACTGTAGAATCCGCCTATGAAGAAAACAAATTCAGTTACAACCCAGATGCTTACCAAGTTGAAGGTGTTGAAGATGTCACCGTTGATAATATCTCTAAATACTTAAATGAAACTGTATTACCAAGCGTTGTTGAAGAATATGCAAGCGGAAATATTGGTATCCCATATGACGGTGAGCATTTAATTGATACTATGCATAGAAATGGTATAAATATCCGTTACTTGGGTAAGATTGCACAATTAGCCAAAAGTAAATTAGACGAACAAACTGTTGAACACGACAAGAGATTAAAAGAAATAGAAGTCTCTAACAAAGATTATGAAGATTGGGAAGCTTCGTACTTAATGAAGATCGAAAAAATGATTATTGAAAGACAAGACAAAGTCAATAAGTTAATTCAAGAAGGTAAAGATGTTCCAAAGGAATTGACTGATGAATTGCAATTAAATGATGAAGAAATTAGAAAGCCAACAGATGAAAAGCCAGTTGTTGTCAACACGGATGAATTATTACCATTGATTAACATTGCAGAATTAGAGATAATTGCACGTTCAACTAAGCATGTTCTAAGAAAATATAGTAAAGCATCTCCAATCACTGTGATTCCTTCTTTAGTTACTTTTGTTTTAAACTTGTTGTTTGGTACTAATTATAATGAATCTCCAGAAGCTGAAAAAGTGAATGATTTCTATCCAATTTCTTCCTATAATTTCAGCAAACTTACTCGTGGTCAATTACTAAAGGAAATCGCAGAACAAGCATCTTTACGTTACCGTTACGAACTTCCAGCTACTTTCATGGATAACTTTGAAGACAGTCCATTTATTGCAATTAGAGCTATTGCTAGAAAAGCAGGTATCCAATTATTGAACAAAGAATATTTCTTTACTGTTGAAGATTTTGAACAATATAAATTATTACAAGACAAGAAGATCAGAAGTAAATTAGTAGCACCAAAAACTACCTTTTCAGTTTCTGATTTAACAGTCATTCCAATTGTTAAAAGTTTAGAATATTCTTCCGTTTTAAGTAATGAGAAATGGACTGAAGGTTCAATGATCTTGGCTAAGGATCAAAATGCAGCTTTAACATTATTTGCTCAATCTATTGCTATAAACGAAGATATTAATAGCGTTTTGCACCCTGACGTTGCCGAGAAGTATTTAACTCTGTCCACAATCTACAGTAAATTAGGTTTGACTCCAGAGGCTGTTATTTTCTGTCGTAAAGCATGTGCTATTTATGAAAGAGTTTGTGGTACTGATTCATTTGAAATGTTAAGGGCATTATCAAATTTGGCATTATTAGAATTTGCTAATGAATCCCCATATAATTCAGCTGTTGTATTCAAGAAGATCATTGAAACTATTGAATCATTGAAATTAACAGAAAGTATTCATCACCCTGTCATCATTAATGCATTTAACCAATTAGAACAAATGGCATTAGGTATTGAAGACACTAAATTAACTATTGAAATCTGTAAACAATACAGATCTTTGATTGTTTCTCTAGATGGTAATGAAACCTTAGCATATGCTACATTAGAATCACGTTTGGGTAACTTATATGCTACATTAAATGATTTCCATGGTGCTATGGAACATATCTCTAAAACCCCAAGTATTTTTACCAAGGAATTAGGTACCAACCATCAAATCACCGCTCAATCTAGACAATGGGTTAACGGTTTATCCAATGTAATTAAAGAAGCTCAGCAAAAGAAAAAATTATCCGCTGATCAAGCATCAGTTAACTCTGGAGGTCACAAGAAACATGCTAAGAAAGACAACTCTCCAAACCCAGAGTTAGCTTCCAAATCAGTTGATGAATTATTAGACTTTATTGAAGGTGGTGATGATTCTAAGAAGAAATCTAAGAGTAAATCTAAGAAAAACAATGGTAAGAAATAATGAACCAACATATAATGTATTTTTGTCTTTTTTTGTTTTGCATTAAACACAATATACCCATTTTTTATTTTCTACTTTAATACGTGTTTACTGTTTGTAATGATTATATCTCTTGTAAATATACCTTATTTATATATTAACCTGTTTTAATTTAATAAAGAGATAGATAAGTACTTTCTACATAAATACGATCAAAGAGGTTTAATTTAGCACAAGATATATTGACTACTGTGTGGCTAGCTACTACAGAGATACTGGTATTTATTTTCTAATGGCGCTTCCAGCGAAATTAAAAATTTTCTATAAAAAAATTTTAATGCTCATCTCATCTCATCAAATTTCAAGATGGTCCCAAAGTGTAAGACAAATTTTAAGATATAAATAATACGTACAACAAACATAACTAATTTAAGCTATAATGGCTAAAGACAATTTGATTTATAAGTTGGATAACTTTGAATATCAGTACCATTATTTGAAGAACACGTTAGATACATTTGAGCCAAGATTCAATACTACTAAGAAAGTATACAATTCTAAAGGGAAGAAAAACCATAAAAAGGTAACTAAAACTTTAAATGAGATTACACTTCGTGAAGTAGAAGAACAACTGAACAAATTGCGTTTAGAAATTTTCAATAATAAAATTTATCATTTAGAAAAAAATCTAAAACACCTTTTAGTGAAAAAATTAAATCAAGAGTTTAATAAATCAGAAGCAGTAAAACATTCTAAGAAAACTCAAAAGAAGTCATTTGCAGAAGTATTAAAAACTGTCAAAGAGAAATATGGCTTTGAAACATTCATTGATTTTATTATAAAGTCAAAAGTAATTAAATTATCAATAAATAAAATTGTTTCAAATAAGAATAACGATGCATCATCAACTTCTCAATGGTTTCATGATCATCCATTTTGGACTATTCATAATGATAAAACTCATAAATGGAACCCAAGTAAAGTATGGAATGATGTTATAATGAAAATAAAAAAATCAGATCAATTGGTAAGTACGTTAATGAATGACACCAAGTGTAAAGAATATTTCACAACATTTGACAACGGTATGGATGTCTTTTTAGCAATTAATAAAGGTAAAAAAATACAATTAAAGAAAGAAGCATCTAAGGATTTAAAGGTAAAAGACCAGAACAAAGATGGTAAGAAAGGCGATAACGATGATAGCGACAGTGAAAGCGGCTCCGATAATGGAGAAGAAAGTGGGGATGACAATGGCGAGTCCTACAAGGATATCGATAGTGATATTGATCATGAAAAAATGGATGAAATATTACAGGAGTATAATGGGATGTTAGCAAATTCAGATGATGACAACTCAGGTGACGAATTTAGTTTGAATCCAAATGTCGATTATACTCAAGTAACTGATGAAGAAGTAACTGAAGTATCATCCGATGATGATGATGATTTCGATGAGCCAGCACAAAAGAAACAAAAAATGAACTTACCTGAACTAATGGGAGGTTATTACAGTGGTGATGATGATGAATCTGACTTTGAAGAAGACAATATTGCCAAAGAGCAAAAGAATAATAAGGAAAAGAGAAAGAACAGACGTGGACAAAGAGCTAGAAGAAAGATTTGGGAACAAAAATATGGTAAAGAAGCTAAACATGTTCAAAGAGAAGTAGAAAAACAGATGGAAGAGAGAAAACAAAGACAAGTTGATTATGAAGCAAGAGTTGCTAAACGTGAAGCCAAAGCTGCCGAATTGGCTGTTTCTGGTTCTAATTTAATTGCAGTTGGAGAAAGAAATAGCGCTAGAAAAGTTGAGATCAAAGCACCAAATGACGACCATCCTTCATGGGTTGCTAAAAAATTGGCTGAAGAAAAATTAAAGAGTGCAAAATTCTCAGGTAAAAAGATTACCTTCGATTAATCTTTTCCTAAAATAATATTATAAAATAGTGATTGAAATTTTTTAATTTATATATCATATGTACCATTCAATAATAAAAGATTTGATAAAATAATGAAAATTAAAAATAATACAATTTTAGAGGAATTTGATAAAGTCAAAAACTGTCACGTACATATATATATATAGGTAGAGATATATATATATACATATTAAGAAATATACTCTAAACATTACTGGCTAATCAGAATGTTTTTTGAAGGGAGTTGAATCAGGAGTATCCACGTCATAGGATGAAGAAAAGACAGGTTTCTTCAAAGTATTCTTCTGGTTATGAGTATGATGCAGATTATTATTGTTCTGATCATGACTATGATTGTTATGGCATTCAGCACAATAGGCTGGAGATTCATTGTTTGATCTTGATGAAACGGGAGATACCTCGGAATCGTAATTATTACTACTTGATTTCCCCATATTTAATTTATCCATTAATTCATATAATTCTTGATGCAACGATATTTTTCTTAAATCATTTTCTCTTTTAATAAGCAACTTATGTTTTAAAGACTCTATTTGATTTTCTAAATTTTTTAATTCATAACTTTCTTTAACCATTATATCTTCATCAGATGGATCATGAGTATATATAGAAGAAACTGGGTGTGGTGATGTTTGTTGTTTTGTTTCTTTCGTATTGTTAATTATATCATTATTCGATCTTTGTTCTTGATTGATTTTTTTCTCTAGTACAAGATTTGTTAATGTATCTAATTTTTCAGTTAATGTATTTATTTGTTGCTCATAATTATTTGAATGTTTTAATATTGTTGGCGTTGATAGCACATCAGGAGGAGAGTCCGTCATAACATTTGTTCTTCTTTTTGGTACTTGAATATAATCATTGACATCTTCTATGATGCTACTGTTATTATTATTTGTACTACTACTTCTGCTATAACCTTCTTTATTTTGTAGATCTATATTTAGTTTCTTGTTTAATTCAGTATACTTAATCAATTTACCTCTAAGTGAGCCGACTAGAGAATTCAATCTATTTATTTCATCTTGTTTTGCTGACAACTTATTATTCATCTCTTTATTTTGTTTGATTAGTCTATTTATCATTTGTGAATTCAATTTATATTCTTCGGGAACAATTTTCTCACCCCTTATATTATAATCATTATTGTTGTTATTTGGATTGATATGTTTAAAATTTTCATCGAACATTGAATTGGAATATAAATTGGAAGGCATATTGTTTTCATTTGTATTAATTCTTGAAGAATAATATCTTTTAGGAGTAGGTGAAATGTTCATAATTGAATAGTTGTTTATCGATTACTTCCTTTTTTAATATACAAACTAAATGTTGTTTTTGTGTTCCTCTTAAATTAGGAGTTCGCAAGAGAAGCAGAAACAAAATTTTAATGGACACAAACAGATATATTAACTGTATTATTTTATTTCTAAAGTATCTTTATTTTTGATATATCACAAAAAGTGAAAAAAAAAAAATAATAAATAAATATATCGAACACGCGTAAACTGAAACTCTGTAATTTTGTTAGCTACTACGCGTAAAATAACCAAAATATCAACGTCACAAATATTAAAATGAAATAATTGAAAGAAATGCAGTTAGACTATTGAAGTGACATGGATATTTAAATTTAAATTATGTACATATATATGTGTACTGCTGATATTTGAATATTCTATAAACAATGCATACAATTGACTAAATATATAATGTTTAATGAAGGCTAGGGCATTGCCTGTGTTTTGAGTTTGGACTTGGGTTTGGATTCAGTTAACGTATTATTTACCTATGAAGCAGCAATGTTCTTGATAGTTTTATCACTAAGATTGTCTGAATCAAAGTTTGGAATAACTTGTTCTTGCTTGTTTTTCTTTAAAATGCTTTTTTGATTATAAAACTTTATCGAATTTTGATTTAATACATTTTGAATATCTTTTACAAATAATGGATATAGTTTATCAGCAATTTTCTCACGTTTGGCCATAGCTAGTGCTCTATCAAATGGTATCCAAACTCCTTTTAGGTTCATCGAACCAATTTTAACAACATGTCTAATTCTTTCTGATTTTAATATTCCGTCCCTTCGCCCTCTTGTCATTTTGGTAACATTTAATAGTTTGGTACCATTTATCATACTGTTATCTGCCCTACGAACTACTGAAATTCCATTAACCTCAACTTGATAACAAATTGTGTTTTCATCTTCCCATATTGTTGTTGTAACAATGGGTTTTTTCTTCTTTGCTATACGCCTAATGTTAGTATTGTCACTTGAAATAGAAGAAGCATGAGATGAATTGAGATTTCTTGAAGTAGTAATTACATTGTCACTATTATTACCATTATTATTAATAATAGTTTTAGTATTGTTACAATCATTAATTGTTTTCATAATGTCGTTACCCAATTTTTTATGTTTGAGTATATTTTCATTTTCAATTGTACCTTTGTCTGTACTAGTAATATTGATGTCGGTGGTACTATGATTATGAGTATTGTGTAAAGAATATATATTATGTGCTGTATTATTTGTTATAGTACTCGTTATATTAGAATTGATACTATTACTATTTTTATTAGTAGTAGAAGTAGTAGTAGTATTGGTTACTGTTGTACTAGAAATGCTGGTACTGGTATTATTGATAAATCCAGGGTACTGGTAACCTGTGATACTATTTGATCTGTCCATGTTTTGTGTAGAATATTTATAGCTAGAGTTATCATTAGAGTTATTAAAGTAGGATGTGTTGTAATTGTGTACGAATTGGTAACTGTTATCATCATTTAGATGATCTGAAGGGTTGTCTATTGGATATGGTAATAATAAATCTCTTATTGTGTCATTTTGTTTATTTAAAATTTTTGTTGATCTGCTAAATATTGTAAAAGATGAATTAGTTCGTTGTGTGTAAAGATCAGTGCTGAGATTTGATTTTTTCATTAGACAATGAATATTCATAACTTTTTATAAAGTGTATCTGCAATATGTGAAAAACCAAAATATAGTGACGATTTCTAATTAGACTATTTTTAGAAAGAAAGAAAAATATAATTCACAAATGAATCGCATCTAAACCTTTAAAATCTACCAAAGATTTAACTTTTATTTTTCAATGAATGGGATATATTTATATACTCCAGAAAATTATAAAAGAGAAGATAGAGATGATGGCCATTTTAAAAAAAGCCTTCGAAAAATGTTTACCTAATAATTTAATTGAGTTTATCTAACAAACCACTTTCAATGGAGATATGATTTACGTGGGCTACAAAAAATTTGATTTTGGAAAACGTTGATGTAAGAGGTATGGCATAATATGGTCTTTCCGAAGAAAGATATAAATGAACAAGTGAAATAAAGGAGAACAATTAAAGACATTTTGAATATAATGTGTGATAAGATGTAAACGTAACTGAAAAAAAAAAAAGATTCTCAGCAAATAATATTCTATCATTAGTACAAAGATCTGTCAATTTTCTTGGATATTTATCTTTTCTTGTAAGAGAGTCTCATTGCATATGCAACAAGATTCACAATATGTGCATAGTAAAAGAGAAAAAGAATTGGTGAGTTTTATGTAAATTTATTTAAATTTATTGTTAGGTTATTCCGATTTTGTCTAATTTTCATTTTGAACCAATAATTTTTAACCAAGAATTATTGTATAGAACCCTATAATTTGCACGAGGCTACTCTTATGATAGTGAGAACTCAAATTATGTTCCACATCATTTAAAGGATTATTTATCCCAGCAGAAATAAATTAACTCACACTAGAAAGAGTTAAATGGAGAAGAAAATGGTTAATAAATTTTCGAGACATTATTGTCAATGATAACGACAAACTTGAGAAATTGTCAGGGAAGGTTCCTAATTTTAAAAAAAAAATTGCTATGCTTTTTCTTTTAATTTTTTACACCATCGCCAAGAATTAATGTGTGTAAAAACTAAATTAATTTGTGATCAAATACAGTTTTCGATTTTAAAAAAATTTGTAAGTAATGTAATTGTTACTTTGCATCAACGAATCGTAGAAGTTACAAAATATTTTATTGGTAACTGACATAAATAAAACCGCAGATAAGGAGGGGGAAAGGGTGTGAACCTAAAAATGACGGAGCACCATTAGATTTTTATTCACGTGATTTGCGAGTTATATAGTAGTAAGATATTTAAATTTAAAAGTAATAACGCACCACAGGAGAAATTTCCTATATTTGTTTTATTTAGATGGTAAAACTGACCTGAGTCATGTATTAAATAGTATCTTGTGGAGCAGAGAAAAGGCGTTTATTGTGATCCATCAAATGTACCTAAAACATTTAATGAAAAAATATATATATTACAAACTGAGGTTGGAATAGGCAAGGGCGCTTCAAAAAAATATTTTGCCATATTTGAAATTTGTGTGAGTATGTTATGTTATTCAATGGCATAGATCAATGTCAAGAAAATAGAAATGCCACGCATATAATACTTCAGTCTCCTTATTTGAAATTTATTATTTAAAATAATTACCGTGCTTTCTTTCCAAGTGGGTGTAATTTTTATTCTTAGAAATAATATTGATATCTATATCTTAATCGAACAAACTGGATAGTTTAGAGTAACAAAAGAAGTTTACTTAATTAGTTATACAAACAGTTGATATAATGTAATTAGTCAAAATATTGTGAAATTTTTATATTTTTTTCTTTGCAAATGATATTAAACGTTTAACATAAAAACTATAAAGAAAAACACTCAACACTGTATGCACTCTTAATTGCACTCTTCTCTGATGTGAAAGATCAATTTGTTTTTTCTATATTTGAAATAGCAAGGAAAGGAACTTGATTCTAGATTTCTTGTTAATTTAATGAGAAAATTAATAATATTGTTAGATCGGTATTTAAATTAAATAGTCAACTAGGAAATATAGTAAAAATTTATTAAATGATCAAGAACGTCAGTAATTGATTTGAACGTTCATATTGTTTTTAAACCTAGCAAATATACCAAGCACGGGTGGGGTTGTGATGAGCGGATGGGGATAACTGTTTAAAATATTAACGATTAATAAGGCTGATATACCAGCACGTATTTAGTCGTTATTACGGTAAAATATAACAATAATTCAAATATATGGTATGTAATTCTCTCTTTCTTAGTGTATTAATAACTTGATATTTAAGATTTTTAAGTGATTTAATAATATGTTTCTTGAGACAAGTATGGAGTAAAAAATAAAAACCTTTTGTGATAGGCATTTGATTCTATTTTTTATTTAAAAAAACATCTGCAATATTGATTGGTAGTTTCTCTTTATTAGGAAAGATGACAAAAATTGAATAGAAATATAGATGTAGGGTTCTTTGAGGGAACAGTCCCCAATTGTTTTATTTTGTAATATTGCTTCTAACATGGAATTCCGAACGGCATTTCAAACGTCGTACGTATCGAAAACTGAGAGATATTCATAAAAGAATATAGGTTTGATAAAAAAAAAAATGCAACCAATAATCATTAAAACAAATATTAATATAAATTACTACATAATTTAAGTCAAATTGTTTGATGATATCACAATGGTGATATCATCATGATGAGGTATATAAGCAACAATCGAAATAAAATAAAATAAAATACAATTGGAGGACAAAGATAGAATGCCGTAGAGAACATTAGTTTATCCATTTTTATTTTTGTTTCCGAAAAGTGTTTTACGACTTAAATTAATTAAAACACATTAAGAAAAAGAGAGGTAAGAGAAATATATGCATAGCTTTTACAATAGAGATCTTAAAAAAGCACTATTCTCTAAACTCCGATATCTCGACGGCGATAAGGGGTACAAATGTTAAAGAGAAGTAATAGCAAAAACAACTATCTGTACTTTAAAAACCACAGTTTTCGCCGGGGACCTGAAAGATCGCGCATCCCATGGGAGGCTCCTTACAGTGTTTTTTATACGAAACCAATGTGTTCCGTCGTTTTATGCTTGCCTAGACGACAATTCTTTCTACGAATTATTCTCTTGGAATCTCGAATTATGGTTCATCCGAGATATATCGTTTTTAGTAATTTAACTTCATTAGATTATATAGCATCATCATTTCCGTATCTATGTAATATGTTTTGATATCAAGAAGTACTAAATGGCTAGATTCATATACAATTGTACACACATTTCTATATATATATATATATATATATATGTGCGTGTGACAACATTTAAAAATGTAGGTATATACTGGTAAGTCAATATATTAGCCTCCTATAATACTCATGTATGAAATGTGAATTTCATTTTAAATTGAATTTCCAGTTAATCCGTTTTTTAAACATTTGGATTTTAAAACCGTGCATTTATTTTTATTTATTAAATATGTAATATTCTTTTCTTAAAAAAAACATACAACTTTATCTTTAAAATTTCCTAATTAAGTACAAAACTATGTTAAATGTACAAACGTTCTTTTACAAAACAATAGAATTTTTTTATTCAATTAAATTAATTATATTACAAACTACAATACATAACTAATTATTGTAAAAGCTAAATTATATCGGTGTTCATTTTTTAATAATTGTTATTAGAGAATATATTTTCACACCTTCTCAACTATACCTTATAAAAAAAAATAGAAAGTATTCTTCCTAGTGTTTTATTTGAGCTGTAAAAAAATTCTTAGATATAAATTCAAATTTTCATTTAATATCAGAATCTAAGTTAGGTTCAAAAAAATTGGACAAGTTCGGAGTCGAACCGAAGACCTCTCCCATGCTAAGGGAGCGCGCTACCAACTACGCCACATGCCCAGTTATTTCTTGTTGGATTTGGATTTAAAACATAGCCAGGTCTACATTGAACAATTATTTAAAATCACCTGACCTCGCATTTTAGTAATTTTAGTATAAATTGATTATAGGAACATAAGAATACAAGACCTCATCAGACATTTTAGTATCCTCATGAGATATCTCTAATCTAATAAAAAATATTCATCAAAGTGTGTTGGACCTAGGTCGAAAATTTCTACTAGAGGAACTACCATCGTAGAGATCTCATAATCGATGACGCACCATAATTGTAAGATAGTAGAGATCGTTTAAAAGCAACAGAAGAAACTTTCAAGCATATGAATTTAAAAATAACATACTAGGCATGGTGATTATACTGAAACCTGAATCTTATCGATAAATAATTATGTTTCATTTTATTCATAACAAATTTATCCAACCTCTATTAATATAATCGATATAATTATATTGATATAATTCTCATATTTTCTGGATATATAGTACAATTAAAACCCCAATTATTTTCATTCATAGACGGTGACTGCCTTTTTTAAGTTTATCAAATTTCCTGAAAGTATCTAAGAGATAATTTCAAAAATGTCACCAAATATAATCCATAACTCAAGTACACCGTTGAAGGCAACCTATAGTTGTTTAGCATAATTTGTGATTGTTCAATTAGATGTTGGTAATTATGATAGTATTATAATATTTCTTATATATAATTCCAATGGCCAGATAACTGTTGCGTATGAATTTTTTATTTTTGATCGACAGGTGCGTCTTTACTCTCTAAGTTATGCATTATATGAAGGATAGAGTTTGAGGTAAATTATTATGAATGTAGTTAATTTATTATATAAATTAGATCTTGTGGTTCTCATGTTATGGAGAGCCATAAGATAATTATATAGAGAGTAAATACATATTGTTGAAATTCGAGGGTTTATATAGGAACTATCTCATTCTTATCGATGTATCATACTTACGATGTCGACGAGAAATAGTTTTAGATGTATACGAGACGTTTCATAATAGAAATATAAGTTCCTATTATGGGCGAATCTTAATGTTAGAACCTATACAAGATATTAGTATATACTTGTATACTCTGTTCCAGGAATTCCTTTGTTACTTCATGGAATAAAAGTTTCATGAATAAATATAAATTCAACTGTTCCTGTGTTTAGGAACTGAAAAAATAAGAATAAAAATAAACCGGTCAATCTTATAAAAAATAATTGACGACAATAAAATTAGATTTGATACAGGTAGTGTCAAATCTATTTGAACCGTAAATAAACAAAGGGTCGTAAAATATATATCATATAATGACTCTCATTATAAACTATTGTAGTCCATGAAGTGATAAATAAGAAATAATATGACTAATTGCAACTAGTATCATTTACGGACATCGATACCTCAGCACAAAATTCAGTATCTCCTAGATAATAGCATATTTAGAAAATTCTCTCAAAAGAATAACTTGCCTTTTAAAGTTAACATAGTTCTGAAAAATTGGCATACAGAGATGTAATATACATCTATATATTATTTAGACCTTGATTGATTAATTATTCCATAATACGGATTCGTTTTTACTCAATTGTGTATTTTAAATTACTGTCTTTTTTTTAATATAAGAAGGTACAATCCTGAACATTCCACTTCGGCATCCATCTTAAAATCCGGGCATATACAGCAAAAAATGTTTTTAACAACAAATCTGGATAGACAAAGTAACTAAGGTACGAACCTTCTTGCAAGTAAAAGATATTACATTTTTGTAAAAAAAAATTTCAAAATAGATAAACATACATTAAAAAAATATACATATCATCAATAATTTTATATATTTTTATTAAATAACTTCGTGAATTATATTATATGATTATAAAGAAAAGAATTACTTATTCTCTATAACTTATAATTGACCTTTAGTGTGGAAGATAGTTAAAGCTTCAGTGATTCTTTCAGACATAGTCTTTTCACCTTCTCTAACCCAGACTCTTGGGTCGAAGTATTTCTTGTTTGGCTTATCAGCACCGTCTGGGTTACCGACCATACTCATGATGTAATCCTTCTTGTTTAAGACGTAATCTCTGATACCTCTTAAGTAAGCGTATTGACAGTCAGTATCCAAATTGACCTTAACAACACCGTTGCTAATACCAGTGTTGAATTCTTCTTGAGTGGAACCAGAACCACCGTGGAAGACTAAGTATAATGGTTTAGAACCAGCTGGGGCACCGATCTTTTCAGCGGCGTATTTTTGGTGACCACCCAATAATTCTGGGGATAAAACGACGTTACCGGCCTTGTAGACACCGTGAACGTTACCGAAAGCAGCAGCAATGGAGAAGTTTGGAGAGATTGGAGCTAAAGCTTCGTGGACAGCGAAAACAGTTTCTGGGGAAGTGTATAAAGAGTCCTTGTCAACATCTTCGTTGTTAACACCATCTTCTTCACCACCGGTGATACCGATTTCCATTTCTAACCATTGGTTAATAGCGGCCATTCTCTTGAAGTATTTGACACAAGTACCAATGTTTTCTTCATCGGATTCTTCAGATAAATCTAACATATGGGAGGAGAATAATGGTTCACCGTGAATCTTGAAGTATTCTTCATCAGCGGCTAACATACCATCGAACCATGGTAATAATTTCTTAGCACAATGATCAGAATGTAAAACAACTGGGATATCGTAAGCAGAAGCAATAGATCTGATGTAATGAGCAGCAGCAATTGAACCTCTGATAGCGGCGTTTTGACCTTCGTTAGAGACACCCTTACCAGCGAAGTAAGCGGCACCACCGTTAGAGGTTTGTAAAACAATTGGAGATTTAGCATCTCTGGCAGCTTCTAAAGCAGCGACAGCAGTAGAAGAAGAGGTAACGTTAATAGCTGGGATAGCGAAACCGTTAGCCTTAGCGTAGTCGAATAAAGCTTTGACATCATCACCGACGATAACACCGGTCTTTCTCTTTAAAACGTCTTGGACACCCATTTTGTATTTATTATATGTGTTGTAGTAAGTTTGAATTTACTTGGTTTTTTTATATTAAGATAAAATGAATATAATAATAATAATATAAAATATTAAATATATTATAAGATAAGGAAATTAAGAAAATTGCATTAAAAGAAATAATTCGAGGTGTTTATATATATTATATTTGATGGGAATTTTTAATTCCTTTGATCAATGTAATATTTCATTTCTAACCTAAATGATGGCTATTGTTTCTTTTTCAAACAACCTTGAAAAGAAGTTTCGAGACTACCAATCGAGGTAAAAGCTTACAGTAATATGGTAAAAAACCTTTAACAAAAAACAAAAAAAAACAGAGAATACATAAAAAAGATATTATCGCAATGTTGTCAAAGAAAATATTCAGTTATAAAAAAATACAACAGAGAGATATTTATTTTTTATTAGCTGTATTGTTAAAACAATTTAATATTTTATCACTATATTAAATTCTTGAAATCCACTAACTGGAGGGCTTCTTCTATTTCCCACCGGTGATCGCTTTAAAATTTTTTTAACTTCTAGTTTTGGTACGGTGGTGTTCGGAGTTGATATACCATGCGGGTATTATGAAATATCAGGATTTTGATAAAAGATGAAGCGGAAGTTTTTGGGATACCTCTAAATTCCTGATATACGTGTTGTAAATTAAATGCAGTAAAGTATGACCAAATGTGACCATGAGAGGGGACAACGAAATTAATATTTATCACTCAAACATAGTTACAGAAACTGCATTGTAGTAAAATGGAAAACCTGGGAAATAAAATTATAGGTAGTAAAAAGAATGGACTATGACGATGATGATACATAAAATTAAAATTAGTAATTTAGTGGATGCCAGTTAGGGTAATTCGTTTAATTGTTACGAACGTGATCCTCACGTGCAAGAGAAAAGTTTTGAATCTTACATGGTATCGAATGTCTGTTATTACTATCGATTATTTTATAACATACTTGAGACGTCTGTTATTTAAAATATGGACAATTGTAGGATGATTGATTATAGCGATATGAAGGCAAAGAAGTTCGATAGATTAATAAAAAAAGATGAATGTGTCTTGTCCCTTGTTTTATAAATGTTAGAGGTTTCACTTAACTATTATTTTGTTAAAGGAATAGATAAGATATAGGAACTAGTAAATGTGAAACTATGTATATCTTTCAACTTGTAAATGTTTCTAATACGAACATTCTTTATCTTAAAATGTTTGAGATTATCAAATTTATAAAATAGACTAAATCCAAGAAAAAACAATTTCCTTGAATTTTAATGATATGTTGTGAAAACGTCAATTTCATTACAAACTATTAAAAAAAAAAAAAACTTATTTTTAAGATGAACAAATATAAAATAAGTAATACACACATATGATTATAATATATGGCATACATGTTGATTAGATTATTAATATAGACTAGTTAATATAAAGTCTATATATTCTATTATGTTTCTTTTATTTCATAGCAATAACATCACTTGACACGGGAGCCAATATTTGTTATCAAAAATTTACAAATAGTTTTTGAATAAATGTGTGATAGAAATATATAAAGTAAAGTATTACATATATGAATGTGTAAGGGAATAAGCTATTGGTATAAGAAGAGTAATCAAATAAGCGTATACGTGGTATAACTAGATATAAAATGAATGGGACTCCAAGTAGATATAACAGCAATACAACTAGTAATAGTAATACAACTAATCAATATGGTAATACAAATACAAATAATAATAGTTATCATGTAGGTAATAAGAATAGATATAATAATAATAATAGTAGTAGTGGTAGTAGTACACATCCTTCAACAAATAACAATAAATATTATTATCAAAACAATTACAATGGTGGTAGTGGTGGTAGTAGTAGTAGTAATGTTAATAGTAATCAATATCATCATAGTAATAATAACAAATATTATGTGAATAAAAGGAGATATGATTACAATAATGGTAATAGCACACCAGATAGTGGGAATGGACATAGGGTATATCAATATAATAACAATAGATACAATACTAATACTAGTTTGAATAATCAAACGTATTATAATAAGAATATAAATCAATACGATACGCATAATAATAATAATACTATACCATCATCATCATCATCATCATCACCACATTCCGCAAGATACAATAACAGTATTACTGGTGATGTAACTATTACTAGTAGTAACAACAACAACAACAACTATAATAATAAGAATAATAATGTTGAAACAAATCAATATGAAGTGATTGATTCGAGTAGTAATAGTAATAATAATATATCTAAAATAATGGATGATAAAATTTCACCATTTTATTATTTAACAAATTTGAATGAAAATGGTAGTAGTGAGGAGAATAATACTAATAATAATATTAATAATATTAAAGAAATATTTATCGAAGATGATAAAATTGATTTAAATTTAGAAGAAGCGAAATATTTAATATTTAAAAAAGAATTAGAGTATAATTTATTAACTACACAAGGAGAAAAAGATAAATTAAATGTTGCATTAACGCAAGATATATTAGATTCAATACTATTGATGTGAATAATACAAAAACACATATATAGATATAGATATAGATATAGATATAGATATGATATGATATACATATATATTCTTGTATAGTTAATCATTTTTACCCCGCATTAATACATTTATATATACATTTACTAAACTAAGTAATGCAATTACAATTACAATTACACTTACAATTGGAAATTGAAAATTGAAAATCTTCCTATGGCTTTGTGATAATTTTAAATTGAGATGGAATGGAATGGAATTACCATTTTAAAGCCGTGTACATGAATGTGAGTGTGAATGTGAATGGGAACGTATTAAGAGACAAATACAAACTAAAATAAGTAGGTTGTATTAGCACAACCCAGAGCAAGAGCAAGAGCAAGAGCAAAAAATTAAATTTAATAGCAGTAGCAGGACCGCCCATTGCCCCTCCGCTTTTAATTATTATATAATATGGATTAGCGTGTGTTTTTTTTTTCATTTCCTCAACAAAAAAACACAAAAAAACAAAACAACACCAAATCAATAAACAACAACTAAGCAATCAAAAGAGAAAACTGGCTCAGGCGACTATGTCCGTGTCTCCAATATTTTTTTTACTTTTTTTTACTTTTTTCTGTTTTTTTTCTGTTTTTTTTCTGTTTTCTTAGCCATATTGCAAAAATTTTCCCGCCTCGCCCAGTTTTCTCTCCTCTTCTTTGTCGCGGCCGCGAGAGAAAGAGCCAGAGAACCACAAGAAAAAGAAACACCAACGCGGTTGCCCAAAAGGGAAACCTGAAATCAGCCAATTTTATCTTTCTCTTACCGCACACACACACACGCACACACGGGCGCGCGACTGGAACAATCTTAAGTTTTATTTTATTTTACTTTATTTTTCATATTTTATTTTTCATATTTTGACAGTAAAATAATAAGATCATTTTTCTTTTCTTGGTGGTTCTCTCTCTCAAATTTCATCACAGCCTTCTTTCCCATCCCTCTTTCGCTGTCGCTCACCTTCTCTCGTTTTCCGACACCAAATAAAAATATTTCTCGTATTCCACTCCACTCCACTCCACTGTGCCCGTCCGTTATCTTACATTATTATTATTATATCATTTTACCGCTTAGTGGAAAAGGCAATTAACACAGCTTGCAGTGATGAGAGTAGAGTGTATTGTATTGTCGTCTTGTCACGTCTCGTCTCGTCTCCCAGGCTGAGAATATTTTTAGCACTGAGTGTAATAAATTAGTACAAATTGCTTTTGCTTTATTGCTTATTGTTGTTATTGTCGTGCAAATCTATTAAATAATAGTTTACCATAGAAATATTGCATACTAAAAGCAAAATAATATCTTATTTCACATCATCACCACTATAAACACAAGATATACTTATTATTCAACTCTACTGTATTCAAATTGTCTCTCATTCTTTTTATCTTTTATCTTTTATCTTTTATGTTTTTTTTATATATAAGAAAATGATCGTATTTTTAAAATAATATATACTTATTTTGTATATTCTCTTTATTTATTTTTATCTTGTTCTATTTTGTTTTGTTTTATTGTTCTTTAATACCATTTAAATATATTATTATCTCATTTATTATTTTATCCACTCTAATCCATTTAACTCCTTTTTATTAATAATAAATAGGATTCGCATTTAATTTATTTTTTTTTGTTAATTGCTAATAATAGAAATAAACTTTTTTTTTCACTATATTTTTATTTATGAAATATTATATATATTATAGTTTCATTCGTTCCCAATTATTCATATCAATAATAAGATAAATACACATAATGAGGAAAGAATTACTTTATCTATTTCTTTCAAATTTAACTATACTAATAGTTACATTATATTTTACATTTGATCTTTTAACATTAGCCGTCGATGATACAATAAAAGATGCATTCAAAGATTATGAATTAAATCCAGAACGTTATACAAATAATACTTCATTTAATGATACAATATTAAAAGATTTAAAAAATAAACCACAATTAATACCAAAAATTATACATCAAACTTATAAAACTGAAAATATACCAGAACATTGGAAAGAAGGTCAACAAAGATGTATAGATTTACATCCAGATTATAAATATATTCTTTGGACTGATGAAATGGCATTAGATTTTATTAAAAAAAATTATAATTGGTTTTTACCAACTTTTGAAAATTATAAATATCCAATTGAAAGAGCTGATGCTATACGTTATTTTGTATTAGTTCATTATGGTGGTGTTTATATTGATTTAGATGATGGTTGTCAAAGAAAATTAGATCCATTATTAACTGCTCCCGCTTTCTTAAGAAAAACTTCACCAACAGGTGTTTCAAATGATGTTATTGGTTCAATACCAAATCATCCATTTTTTTTAAAAGTTTTAAAATCATTGAAAAAATATGATAGAAATTGGCATGTACCATATATTACTATAATGTCATCAACAGGTCCATTGTTTATAAGTATTATTTGGAAACAATATAAAAGATCATTTAATTTTGATAATAATCCAAATGGTATTATTAAAATTTTACAACCTGCTGATTATAAAATGCATAGTTATTCATTTTTTTCAATTGCAAAAGGTTCTTCATGGCATTCTGATGATGCTGTTTTTGTAAAATCTTTAGCTTCACATATTTTAGCTTGTGTTGTTGCAGGTTTTATATTAGCATTCTCAATATTATATTTCGAATATTGTTTCTATTGTTGGTTATGTTCAAAAAATAATAATAATAATAATAGAAACAATAGTAAAAATCAATCAATTAAATTTATTGATGAAAATAATAATGATAATAATACTTCATCATCATCATGGTTTATACCAAGAAATTTTAAAAAATTAATTTCATTTATTAATAAAAATACAAATAATTCTATTTTTAATAAAGAATTAACAAAATCAAAAAGATTAAGAAAAGATTCAAATTTGCCATATATGAACATAATCGTAGATTTAGAAAATGATCCAAAATTTACTGATTTAAGTTAAATCAAATGAACTTAAACGACATTAACAGATTAAACTTTTAAAAAAAATAATACACATATTCATTATAATACATCATATCATTTCTTTATTTTTTTATTTTTATTTGGCTCTATCTTTTATCGTTCACCGTTTTTTCTGTTCTTTTCTTTACTTCCTTCACCTTTATCAACTTTTTATTAAAGTTTAACGCATTTTTTTATAAAATTTATTATATTAGCATACAAATCAATCATAAGATAGACATAATTATTTTTTTTTCACTTTTTATTATTTACGATTTCCCCATTTCATCCACCCCCCACATACACTCTATTATATATAACCTATAACTATAAATATAAATATAAATATATATATATATATATATATAATACAATTTAATGACATACAAACTGATTTAATCAATTTTATTATTAATTATATAGAAACATAATATATATATAAACTAAAAGGAAACTGTGGATCCCTCGGTATTTAACCAGTCATTCATAGTGTCAGAATCGATAGTACTATCGAAAGTGACATCATCTGACAACTTAACAATATGAATAGTATCATCATCATCATTAAATATAACAGCTGCCTTCATAGTTCCAGAAGTAGGTCTACTGAATGTATCACTTGATCCTCCTCCACCGTTACAAGTACCATCCGAACCTTGCCCGTCATGGATATCATTGATTAAATCTCCAGAACCACTAGAAATTATTTCGAAAATATCAAATTCACCACATCCTGTATTCCAACAAGAACATTCCGAATTACCGTACTGCATAGTTCGTGGAATCTTAGCATTTAATAACCATATTGCTGGCATATCAATATTTTCAGTAGCACCTCCGCTATTACCACTATCATCAGGCATAGAGAATTCAAACACAAACATCTTGCTAGTACCTCCAAATCCATGGTATGATGGGATCCCACAATCTCTACTGTACCCACAATCATCGCCACTACATTCATTACCAGAGAATATAATAAATTCAACATCAGATTCTACTGTGACGTCATTTAAAACTTCTGACGATGTCGAACTATCAACTCCATTTGATGCACAGTACGATAAACCGTCACCAAAACACTGATTCCATGTACCTTTATGGTTCAAAAACACCACATTGGAGGCTGAACCTGGTGAATAAAACGCAGATTGTGTCCATGATGAGCTTGTCCCACTTGAAGTTCCTGATGAAGTTGAAGATGCGGTACTGTACCCTGATGCCACAGTGGATGTCGTAGAACCACCATTACTCTTACCCGAAGAACTAGTAAAAGCAGTTGAAGTAATTGAAACATTTTCTTCTTCTCTTTTCTTGTGTTTATGTCCAGCTTCTCCTTCATCTACGTCTCTTTTTTTAACAGTAGTGGTTCCTCCAGCTGGTGTATAGACTCCAAATTGAAGTAACCTTAAAGGTCCTCTGAAATGGACAGATAATTCCTCATTCAATGGTGCAAAATTTCCACTAAAGGAAGTTGATTCTTGAGAACATTCACAACTTGAATCATCCATATTTGTTATATCCTTATATGAACCAGAATATCCAACATTTGAATATATAATGGCATCGACGTTAGACGCACGAATGCATACGTAATTCGTAAATAAAAGTAAGGTTAAATTTAAAAAAATCAGGCTTCTTCTAATCATATTGGATTTATTATTATATTCTGCACGTCTAATTGCTTTAATGATAATATTAATTATTATAATATGTAATTGAATTATAAAAATGTCGCATCGTTATATTAATTTTTTAACTCTTTTTAACTTCTATATATATAAATTTTCAAAATAATTGTATTCAAGGAATGCATGTCAGTCCAAATGTTTGAGTATATCATATCGATTCAAACAGAACCCTTTAATCAGATAATAAAAATACTATCACTTTTCACCTTTAAAGAAATATGTTCAGAATTTCTTAATTATTTTGCTGTCGCGACGAACAAAACAACTGATGAGCGTATATAAAAAAAGGGATATCTATCATAATAAGGTCCCTTGGCCAGAGAAAAGAGCCAACCCTCAGTAATTGATGCATCATCTAGGGGACATCATCCAAGGTAGCAAACAGCCACAACATTAACGAACGATAGATATATATTTACATGTAAAACATCACATTCCTGTATATCGATGACATTTAATGAACTTGGCATTCTTCCCTTGTAGTTTGTTGAATTATACTGTATTTTTAAACCCATCATTTCTACAATATATACATTTCATATTAGAGAAATTGTGCTAACTTCTTAATAAACTGTACACATATTGATAGATCGCTGCCACGCTAATAAGCCGTACATATATATATCGTGTTGGATCATTGTTTAGTTTCAACAAAACTTGGTAGCGCTGTATACACTTCTTTATTTTTGAATAAAATCAACTATGCCAGAAACAATAGTTAATAATAATAGTCTGTTAAACTTCTTTACAATAATGATTTTTACTGTATTATGCAATTATTGAGCAATCTTACTGATCAACCCCCACTATTAATATCATTATAGTACAATTTTCTGGCAATTTAATCATAAAGAATTTCGCATCCGGTTACCCGGGTTGATATGCAGTCGTATCGAAATAATAATTTGCCTTTTTCGGTCGGTTCTTTAAGTTTTTGTTAGGCAATACGTGTTTGAATCGATCAACTGAAAGATATTTATATTTATAAAAAGTCAAATGCGTTAACCTGTTTCTATATTGATTCTTCATTGAAAATAGCTTGACTATTTTCCTTTCTTGTGTTAAGGGATAATTGTGTTCACAGTAGCAAGAATCTATTGTAGAAGAATATTAAAAAATGGCTAATAACCAATTGAAACAAAGAGCAGCTAATGAAAAGTTTGCAAAGAGAAATGAAAAACATAGAAAATTAGGTAAAAAGAAGACTCCATTAGGTTCATCTTCGGCTAACACCTTCCCAATCTCCAAAGTTTGGATTTACATATTGGCTTTCTTAATAGTAGGTGGTGGTATTTTAGAATTCATTGGGTTCTTATTTTAAGATTCTCTCTGAAATGAGAAAATAAAAGCATAAACATATATATATATATATATATGTGTAATTCTAAATAATATATTTCTGTACATTTTTAATAAATTAGATGAAAAAAGAATAAAATAATTCATTAACTTACTTTGCTGAGCCTTGCTAATCTCTTTTATACATTTATATATCGAGCCAATTATGTCATGAAGAATAGTGATCTTATTAAGAATGTTGGAAAAATGTCATATAATTATTAAAGTTAATAATATTAATGTTATTTAAAAAATTTTATATATGTTTTTTTATAGTTTTTTTAAATTTTTAAATTTTGAAATATTGAAATATTGAAATATTGTAAAAATAGTATACATCTATATGTATATATCAATGAAATAATATTCCATTTATATTACATGTTTGCGTACTCCTGAGTTTATTAAATGTGATTACCTAAACTGGGATAACGTCTGGTGGTAATTCATAGTCACTAACTCTGAAATACTGTCTTGTACAGAAGTAGAAAGTCCACCATGTGACATCTTTATTTGGTTCACAACTACATTGGTTTTGGACTCTAATGTTTTCTTCAGTAGGACAAGATAAGAAATCTGGATGATAAAATCCTAAACCATCAAAGAAATGAATTTCAGATCTGTCCATGAATAAGGTAGCAGCAATAGAATGAATTGGAGCATCACCCCATCTTTCATAGAAGAAATTACCAGTTTGATCTAAGTAATTAAAATAATCTTGATAAGCTTGAGATCTAAAGAAGTTCAAATCAGCAATTTCAAAATTGGACCAGAAATGACAACCATTGAAGGTTTCACCATCATCATCAGAAATAAAGTCTAATAAGTTATTTTCATGTAAGTATTCTGGATGTTCCTTGGTGAATGATTTAACATGCTCCCATAAAGTTGGAATTGTTGTTTCATATTCAACTAATGATAAAATAAAACCATATCTCTTCTTGTTAACTCTCATGAATTTGAAAATATCATATGGTAAATTACAGAAAATATTAACATCTGAATCAACTCTCCAATAATAATCGTATTCATCTAATAGAGGATGTTGCCAAAAGAAACCTGCTTGGAAACGACACATGTGTCTATAAGGCACAGATTCACCATATAGAATTTCATTATCGAACATTTCATCTCTAATCTTTTCAAATTTTTCAGTGTCAATAAAATCTGGTTCTGACCAATGTTCTTCTGGAATTAAACCGAATTTTGCCTTACCTGAAACTAAAGAAGTAACAACACTCTTAAATTCTTCGTTGAATTCAACTTCATTTAAGAAAACCCAATCATAATGATATCTATGATTGAAACGATCTTCAATATCTCTAATAGTTTTAACTAAAGTCCATAAATCTGAATTTCTACATAAAGTAACCATTACAGCATTTTCTTTAATACCATCATCTTCTGGATGAATAACGTTTTGTGATTTATCAGAAGTTGGCATTTGATAATCTGCTGGACGAACGTAGTTAATCATTCTATCATCCTTTGTTAACTTCAGAGATACTGTATCTTTTGATTCATTATTTTTATTATCATTATTGTTTTCATTAGCGCTATTATCATTTACTTTAATAGTAGAGGTAACAGTTGGTGCAGTTTCAGTTTTAGTTTCAGTCTCTGTTTCAACTATAACATTGGTTATAAAGTTATCACTAACGATAGTTTTTTCAACTTCAATAGTTGATGTTGAAATGATTTCTTTAATAATAGGATTTTGTTCATTGATTTTTTCACAAACTTCTAAATCAATTTTATTATTTTGTAAAACTACAAAATAGGCAATAATTGCAAGTAAAACTGCAATTATTGACCAACTAAAATAGCTACTTTTATTGTTATTGTTATTGCTATTGCTATTGCTAACAACTACTTTAGATTTTTCATTCTTTTCTTGGATTTGTCCTACTTCCTTTGGACTACCAGTGGTATCTTCTGACATTACTGTTTTCACAACAAATGGAACTCTATAAATTTAAGTAAAACAAAATCACACAACTAAAAGCTACGCTTCCAAGTGAGAAGAAACAAGAATATATATATAGTAAATAATATGAATAAATAAGGGAAACTTAATCTTAAAAGATTAAAATCATTAATCCAAAAGCGAACGGGTAAATGTAATTAGGAATACAGATAATCATTCAAACATATATATATATATATATATATATATATACATACATAAATATATATTACTACGTGTAAAGATGAATAATACAGACAGATTTTTAAGTACAAATGCAGGAATATTACCTGTAAACACAATGATGCGCACAAGCACAAGCACAGTTGCACACACAAAGCTTTCAAACTGATTGAAAAGTTTTTCAAATAGATTAGCTATGGAATTGCTAACACATATTGTTATTTGCTGTTCACTGTTGTGTTGTTCGTTATTTGTTGGTCGTTTTCAATAATAGGGTTACCTTACGTTACAGTACACTTTCCACTTATTTCTTTCTCTCTCTGCAGCGTTATCTCGGAAATAATTTTTCACAATTCTTTTTTTTCGAAATTTTTCATTTATGGTTTCGAAAAAATAAAATGTTTTTCGGTTTTACACTTTTTTGTAGGTGGATCGAATTTCTGTTTTTGGTTGATGGCCAGCCTGGCAGATTGTGAGGTGGAAGTGGCCGGAGAGTGAAGCTAGGTGGGCAGGGTGAAGTGTTTCTGCCTAACCGTTAGAGAGAGAGTGGACCCATCCATAATCCCAGGGACGGGATATTTTTACCCAGCAAAAGAAGCTTAAGACAGAAACGGTTCAGAAGGGAACAGGGATTTTGTAGTTACAGTGCCTGTCTGTAGTGAAGTATTTAACTAAAGTATGTGGAGGGTATACTTACTAGTCTCTTATTTTGGAAGTTAATAGTACATTTTCATTCATACATACGAATTAACTACAGTGTAATACAATCTTGTCAATTGACAAAACTGTGTATAATACTGGAATATATTCACAAAGCATATACAGATACATATACATATCCAAATAACTGTCTGTTTTATGGGGTAGCCATTATGTACTCTACTGTGTACGATTGTACTCTTTACATTCTTTTCTAGTCAGATCGTTTGTTCGTGTGTTATTTTTTCCATTTGGTTAGTTAGCTAATTTTATTTAGGTATCTATTGTTATTGTATTGCACTTACTTAAACCTATTTATCGTTTTATCTTTTCACATCTCTGGTCTTGATAAGATCTTGTCTTTCTGTCTCATAAGGGTAATAAATAAATTTAAACTATTTATTTATTTGCTTATTTATATATATATATATATGTTACTATTATTACTTACATGTAGAAGTTGGATGGAGTTTTTATGAGGATTAATAGAAGATAGTATGCAACGCAGAATAAACGTTGTATATATTAATTATCATTGTTTATCGTTAATAATTATTGCTATTATAATTGATTTATTTCAGGATACTTTAATATTCATATGCAAATATATTAAACACAATAGAACGACGTCTCCAACTTTAGAGTTTATGGTCATTAGAATACATTAACAAAAAAAAATATGGAAAACTTTAACATTAGAGGAAACAAAATAAGGGACAACCCAATAATGTAAATACAAAATAGGATTAACAAGTTACCTCATATTTATTATTTAGAATCCTTCTTTTGCTTCTTTTTCTCTTCAAAAAGTGCATCTACTTCTTTTTGCTTTTCCATCTGTAATTTTAATTGTTCTTCTGGAGTAGGAATATTACCTTCAACGTAATCCTTTAATGTAAAGGTTTGACCACTCATTTGTTCCTGTTGAATTCTAATTTTTTCTTTCTCTTCTTCAATTAATTGCATAAAACGAACATAATTTTTTTCACCTTCTTCACGAATTAAATCTAATGGGAATTTAGCTTTTTGCTGAGATTGTGGTGCGCCTGCAACATTTAACATACCTAAGATCCAATTACCTTGTAATTTATTTTTTTCATCATTATAAAACTTATTCTTTAATTTGATCACACGTTCATTAAATTCATTTGGAATTTGATATTTATCATGGAAACTGTTTAAAATAGGTTTCACATCTTGAACTTGTTGAGTAGCTAAGTATTCTAAGAATGGAATTAATTTTAACAAGTCATCATCTGCTTGTCCATTCCATGGCTTCATTGGAATAGCATTTTCAGGTTGTAATTGATAAGATGCTGGGTCAGTATCAATGATAATAACTTTATTTTCGTCTCTATTCAATTTTGATAAATCTTTAATATGTTGACCTTCTTTATAAACACAATGTTCTTTAAATAAATTATAAGAAATAAAAGCATGGATTGGATCTAATTTTTCAGCAATTTTTTCTGAATACATCATATAATTAGATGAAAATAAAACAATTTCATAATATTGGGATAAATAGCCTAAGAAATAATCAACACCCGGCCTTTTTGCAGTTCTCCAACCATGTTTTTGAGACCATTCAGAATGAACCAACAAGTCTTCTAAATTTAAAACTAAAGTTAATGGTCTTTGATATGGAGCTGGTGGTGGAGGTGGTAATAAATCTGGGAAAGGTGGTTCTTGGAAATAATTAAACAAATAGTTAAGTCTAGCTTTAAATCTTTTAATCATTAAATCTGGAGTGTAACCATTTGCAATTTTTTCTTTAACTTCTTTTGGTTCAGAATCTTCCCAATCTCTTGTCATGTACAAACCAACACCAGCTAAAGATGAAAATGAAAAGATATACATCCAATTAGCATATTTTTCTCTTTTGATATCTGTAGATGACTGTCTCTTTCTCTTCTTCTTTTGTGTACCGTCAGCGCTAGTAGATTCTGTTTCTTCTTCCTCTGTAGTAGCTTTCTCAGTGGCGTTACTATCAGTAGATTCTTTAGCATCAACATCAACACCAGCTTTGAACAACAAATCATCAGTTAAAATAGATTGGGGTTTTTTATCATCCTTTTCTTCCTTAGCCAACAACCTTGACGAATATGTAAGTCCTCTATTAATTAATAAAGGTTTTGCAACGAGTTGGCGAGGAATTATCGTTGGTAAAGCTCTACTACTCACTCTAATTGAGTGCTTTAAGATCGGTAGCATATTTATATGTATTCACAGGCACTTATGCTCATTTCTTCTACTTACAAACAATATAAAAATTAAAAAAAATAACCAACTTTTAAGTTAACCATTGTTTAAAACTATGGTTAAATTGTTTATTCCTGATTAAATTTCAATATTCTCGTCTCTGTTGCGAAATTGCTTGAAGGGCATATTTTTGAAAAATTTTAAAGTGAAGGTAACTTTTAAAGTCAGGCAGATACTAATGATTGAATGAATATTTACTAGAATTTCTATTTAACGAGTAGAAGTCAAATTCTGAATCAGGAGCTACTGTTGAAGAATACCTTATCGAATATTTTATTAGCAATGCAAACTGGCTTGGAACCTCAAACTAGCGCAAAGTGTATCATATATACCACAAAAGGAGATTTAAGTGTTGAACTCTGGGCAATAGAAATCCCTAAGACTGCAAGACATTTTTTACAGGATTGTATTGATAATAAGTATAATGGTTGTAAATTGTCAGAAATTGTAGATGATAGGTTATTGGTTTTAGATTCTATAAAAGATAAAGATAAAAATGGCTCCATCTTGGTTCCAAAAGAAACATTTCCAAGATTAAAATTTCATAAGGAAGGTATGTTGGGTTGGAATATTCAGACTGAAACATGGTTTATAACTACAAAAGAATGCGACATGGACAATAAAAATGTATTGGGTAAATTGGTTGATCAATCGATATATACATTTAGAGATATATGCAATGCAGAAAAAATCGAGCCTCAACCAAATAATTTTCTTTATCCTGCATTAATTAAGAATATCGAAGTGACTATTCCTTATTTTTCCGATCTTGACTATAATAGGAAACCAATCTCTAATAAAAATATACCAATTCCATCCTCTAATAAATTAAAAAGATCGAACAAAGTAAAAATAAGTTATGAGGACGATGAGGACGAAGATGGCAGCAACGGAAATGATAATTTAATTCCTATCGCATCATCAAAAAGAATGAAAATAAAATTACCTACTAATATTATGGATAATAATATATACCCTCTTGATTATAGCAAGGATAACATTGAGAATAATTCAAATTCAAGTAGTGAAGATATATCACAAGTTAACGATATTGATGATGGTTCTGTATTGACGAATTTACCAACTAGTAGCAAATCCGAAGTGATTGAGCCTGAGCAGACTGAACGTGAAATTGAAACAATGAAATTATTAGAGTTATTTCAAAATCAGACCAAAGGGAAAAAAATACTTAATCGTGGTAAAATATAATTTTTATGACTAAGTGAAATGTTCTTCCAAATAATTCACATATCTTGCATCTAATACATATAATCCTTTATAAAAATGTATTATCCATATAATGTAATATAATTCATTAACGTAGTAAAGCATAGAATGCTTTGTATGCCAAATCTAACTCGAATAGAAGTTCTCTAGCTTCGGTATCGGTTAGTACTGCGTCGACTTTCATCTTGTTTATCTTTACAATCCATTCGATAAGCTTCTTTCTATTCTCAAAATCTGTTTGGGTGACTTTATTTATACTTAGCAATAATTCAGCCATTAAAGGATGTAATTGATCCTTGGCTCTGTAGTTTAATTTCAAGGCATCCATTACAGTGATAAAATTACCAGTAGCTTCTGCAATAAATTTACCACTATTGTTATTAGTAACTCCACTAGAACCTTCTGTGTTAGAGTTAGAATTAGAGACATACGACTCAATTGCATGTTCAACAGTTACAGGAATACCTCTATCTAATCTAGTAATTGCATTTGGCGCTATTATATTATACCTCTCCTTAAATTTATTCAAATCACCGAATTGGTTGAGCAAAAATTCATTACCATCAGACAAATAGGTTCTATATTGAATAAGTAGCTTGTTAACAGTATTGGTGTACTCATCATTAGTAATTGAATCCTTTAAATATGCTTTCTCAACTTGATCTATTGCAATTATGATTGAATATATGTCGGATAATGATTCCACAGTTTCCTTTTCTTTAAGAGAAGTAGTATTATCAAACAAAGGTATTTGCTCGTTCAATGTTGAATGATAACTTGGCATTTGTAATGCTGTTATAGTGGCTGACTAGATTCGTTTATCAAATGAACACCTTACTTTAAAAACATTTCACTATTGTCAAACAATGAGAACCTGATTCATTCTTTCTTTTGTAGATGGTAAATAATTTGCCCGAAGTAACAAAACCCACTAATTATGAAAAAAAAGCACTACAAAAAGAACTGAAATTAACGAAGAAATGAATAAAAACTGATAGGATATGACTATCATTGTTAATATATATATATGTCTATTGGAGGTAATAATTTATATAATTATTCTATAATAGGTATGCGAAGTGGTTTTTTTGATTCGTTATTAAATAGTACATTTAGCTTTTGTAATGTTTTGTCATCTGTGCCATAAGCCATAGGTGGTAAAGATGGATATTCTAACAAACCAGTGTGCTTGTTTCTTCTGATACCACCATAATTCTCATAAAATTGTTTTGCAAATTTGGCAGTTTCTCTTTCTTGACTGATTATTTGTTCAATATATTTTATTTGAGTTAAGGGCCATGGTGATATATTAATAGGACAATGTATCTCAAAATCCCTACCGTTACTAATCTTGAATTTTATTTTTAGTACGTGATTTATTGAAAATAATTCTCCAATCGTCGTTATAGATGTATGATATTGGAAAGGAATTAAACCATTGCTTTTATTTTGTATTAATTTAGTTTCTATATTAAGGTTCATATCGTCGTTTTTATTAAATACAATATCACTTGGTACTCTATACAAAAAGGCAGGCTCCAGCATTGTTGATTCGTATTCTTTAAAATAATTATTCTTGGTGCATATACGTAAATCTGATTTTGTCTTTATACCATTGTATGTGAATACTTGGTTAAGTTGTTGAACTGTATTGCAAAGTGAATTTTCTTTAGCATCTGTAGTAGTAGCATCGAAGACTACCAAACTTTCTCTTAATTCATATGAAATACTTTTTAATTTTATTTTTTTATTGAAGATACCTTTTTGGGGTGATGGAGATAAGCTTCCAGAAGCAGAACTGTTTTGTTTTATGTCCAAATTTAATCGTAATATATCGTCATTAGTAACGCAAGGATTATCAATGTTAACATCCACAGAAAACTTCCTATCTGGAGAATAAAACACCTTTTTGGTAGGTGGGAACAACCTTGTTGATGCTATGTATGTATATCTCTCAACGTTAATTATTTCTAGATAAGATTCAACATGTATATCATTTGTAGAACTTTGATGTTTAGAAGTGTTATAGAACACTTTGCATTCTAGAAGTGTAACACATTTCCCAAATGTAGAATTATAATTCGTTTCTTTTATATCATCGGGTAAACCAATTGTTACTGGAATGTCAATACCAATAAGCACATTATCTGATAACTTAATATTTTTTTTATAATGAATTTTTGTCTTTTCAAGTTTTGGCCTCGATGTAAATGAATATGATGCGTTTAGTGACTCTATTGTCTTTAAAATCAGTTCTATCTTCTCTATTCTAAATGATGTACTGTCATTTGATCGTATTCTTAGTTCACATTCTATTCTAGGTAATGTATCAGGTAGACCAGGGCACCCTCTGATTACTGAATTGTAACTTGGTTTCAGAGATATGATTGGTTTTGTCATGATGGATAATCCTACCTCGATTTATGATAATGAGTTGGTATATTCGAAACGCTAATTATATTGATACTTCCTTGGACAGGTAGAGTATCAATTACAAATATCCTCTTAAAGTAAAATAACGTCAAAATTGTATTACAGTTTTTGATTTGATATCGACGGGTTAAATTTCGGAATGCGGGATTCTCAAATACTTAAAAGGCAATAAATGCCTAGGAACAAAATAAGTTGGAATAAACAACTGTTTAAACTGGCGATTCAAAGAGTTAATGAAAGAGTTCAAGTTTACAATAGATAGATTGCAGAGATTTCTAATAAAATAATCAAATTATAATACAATAAATTAAAGAATTATAAAACTTATTAACACAATGAACTATATATAACACAATACGCATATTTTCTTTCTATCTTTAAGCGTCATGCATTTCTGCATCTTCTTCTAAATCAGAAGGTAAATCTTGAGAAGCTATCTCAGTAGTATTTGCAGTGTTGGTTGGATGTACATCGATATTATCATTATTATCTGTGTATTCATCATCAACAAACTTCAAAATATTACCTTCATTAATTAAATGCCATACATTTAGATAGGTATATTCTTGAATACAGTTACTTAACTGCAGCATAGTGAAACCCCTAGCTCTAATAGTCTTGACAATATTATCATAAGATAATGTTCTCAAATCTTGACCACCATCTTGAGCCATTTTTTTAATGACTGTGAATATTTTAGTGGTTGGACTTTCATCTTCTTTAGTTTTACGGTCTTCTTGATATAGTGATTCCTTTGAAACCCTAACTAATCTCAATGCTTCTTCGATATCTTCGACATCTACTGTATCAGCCAATCTTAATTTGGCCAAAGCTTGGGACAATCTTACAATTGCTAATAAAGTTCTTGGAGTTGCTTGACCAAATGAGAATTTAGAATCCATTTCTCTCTTTGAGTCTTGTCTTAGTCTAATATAAGCTTGAACAACGTATTCATTTACAGTTTCGCTCATTACAGGTCTTTTAGTTTTAGCTAATGCGATAAAGTCTCTCATTGTAGAAGGATCTATTGGAGTGAACTCTAAATCAGGTTGTTTATTATGCATATGAACAAATGTAACATGCTCCGCTAGTTTAGCATCCTGTTCTCTGTTAGGAATATCTAGAAGTAAGAATAAAATATCAAATCTTGATAGTAATGCGGCTGGTAAGTTGATATTTTCTAGAGGGGATAATCTAGGATTATATCTACCATATAGAGGATTGGCGGCAGCTAAAATAGAAGTTCTTGCATTTAAAGTAGTGTTAATACCAGCTTTAGAAATAGAGATAGTTTGTTGTTCCATAACTTCATGGATAGCAGTTCTGTCACTTTCGTCCATTTTATCGAATTCATCAATACAACAAATACCATTATCAGCTAATACTAAAGCACCACCTTCTAATATCATTTCATCGGTAACCGGATCCTTCATGACAGCTGCTGTTAAACCAACACCTGAAGAACCTTTACCTGTTGTATAAACACCTCTTGGGGTAATTTTACAAATAGCTTTTAGTAATTGAGATTTAGCAACACCGGGATCACCCATTAAACAAACATTAATATCACCTCTAATCTTCATACCATCACCAACTCTTTTCTCAACACCACCAACTAATAGCAATAACAATGCCTTTTTAACGTCTAAATTACCAAAAATTTCAGGAGCAATAGATTTTGCTAGCATTTCATACACGTTACCATCTTTAGTTAGTTGTGAAATACGTTCTTCTGAATTTGCTGATAATTTAAAAGCTGAAAATTTCTTTTTATGTTGACGTACAAATTCAGCTTCTAAATATGTTTCTGTTAATAAACCTGCTTTTAAAGCTTTGAAACCAGTATATGGAGATGGCAATAGAATACCTGTAACATCAACTATATCACCTGGAGTCACGGATCTAACTAATGAACCATTAATATGAATTGTTAAAGTTCTTGGGATATGACCTACAGGTACTTGTTGTGATAATTCCTGAATTTTACACTCTTGGAAAGCACTAAATTTGGAAGCTCTTGTACTCATAAATAATTGACCTTTAGTTTGATTTTCAGAACATTCTCTTGATGTACATTCAATTAATGGAGAAAATGTTTTTGTATTAACTTCTTGGAAAATTTCATAACCACATTGATCACAAGTATAAGCAATAACTGTTGCAGATGGTTTCACATCCGATACTCTAGTGACAATACCTCTGGCGGTAATCAATTTACCTAAAGAGTCACCTTTAATTTGTCTAACAGATAATGGAGTTGCACTAGGGGATTTTTGAGTTTTACGACTTGCTGCAAATCTTGGAGATAATGGTTTAAAATAGAAGAAATAACGTCTAGTTAAATTAGCTGGGAATAAATCAGCTTCCTCTGCTACTACATCTCTTAAAGCGTCAGACATTGATGATGGGGCTGTTTCATTATCCATTAAATTTTCCATTCTAATTTCATTTGTTCTGTCAGAAACCATTCTTTCATTTCTTAATCGTCTTTGATTTAATATAACATCTAAAACATCATCTTGATAGTTAATTTCTTTTGTTGGTAATGGCATTATATCATCAATTGCACGACAAAATAACTCGATAAAGTGGTTTGCATTTTCTTCAATCGTTGTTAATAATTCAGAACCAGAAGAATTACCATCTAAAAACATCTGTGATTGATATTTATAGATATCGTCTAATTCAACAACAACTGTATCCAATTCTCTGTTGGCAACCTTCCCTAATATACTCATATATTTTGGACCCTTTACCATATCGACATCATCATCGACCCCATTTAAGTCTAGATCTTCAGTGACATCAGTCTTGTAATGAATTAAGAAGTCAGATATGGCAGATACCAATGATGTATAATCCACTGATAACTGAATTGATGGCAATGCGGTACTCATCGTATGTGTATTTATATTAATTTAATTCTCTTTCTGAAGTAGAATACCAGTTTATGAATTCTATCAAAAACCTAAATTGTATTATTCTCTTTTTTATTTCTTAAAAGTTAAAGACAATGAGCGTTAATATATCTTTTCCAATTACGCACCTTCCTTCCAATTTGAATATATATAGCTATATGGGGTATACTTATGCGTAAGTTATCAACGTAGCTTCTCACTCCAATTCGACGTTCAACCACCCTCTTACAGGTAAAAGCTACTTCATCACTTCTAGTTATTAATTAATCGATATCTCTTTTATCGAACTACTCTTACAGCGGGATCTCAACTTTTTGGAAATAAATTCTGCCTAAATTGAATGTCATTACCAACGAGGCCAAAACACATCTTTACATTTCCTAAAAGGGTAAAATGTATACCCACTTGATAGCGCCTGCTGACTTTTAAATATATATACGTATATTGAAACTATACAGAGATAATTTAAGCTAATTATTGCTATCTACCTCGACATATTTGTATAGTACACTAGATTATATCCTCTGTACATATATTATATTATCTAGCTTTTATGAGTATTCTTTTCCAAATATAGTTTCATATGGCATTTATATACATACTAAAAAATATAGGCATATTTATATATATATATTGCTTCTCAATTGATTTCAGTTCTGACAATGAACGTGCATATATATGCGTGCTATCGTTCTGCTGATTGTTAAATGTGCAAAGCTAAATTGGTCTCTACGTAGAAAAACGCAATACATCCACTAGCAACATGCCCCATGCCAAAAAAACCACATTAGAAATTGCATCTTTTCTGTAATTATTTGTACATATATATGCATCATTCGTAAAAAGATGAAGAATTTAGTATGCTTCTCTATTGCACCGTTGGTTCAATTCATAGATCATCTTGATTGATATTTACTCGTCTTCAACATGATTGATTATCATAGGTACTTGTCCTTCTTCATCTCTTACTTCATCCACTGGTTCATTCCTTTCCTTCCATCTATCGTATGGAGACTTACAAACATCAACATTGTATATTTTACCTAATACTTCATCCAAATAAAATATCAAATGTCCTGGAAGGAATGTCATTGCCACTATAATCCAACTTTTTTTATAAACGAAATACAACATTGCATTCATATATAAGGGTATTATCAATGAAGAAATATTAAAACCAGCTAATATTTGGAAATTCATTCTGTTTGGATGCTTTCGTAATTGATAATAAAGTAAATTTTCATTCATTAGTTCTGCTAATGAATATATTGGTTGTTCAATACCAGTCATTAATATAGTGGTGGTCAACATCATAAGTAGTATCCAGATATACCTGCTTCTCTCATTTATTGAATTCTCTAATATTGATAAGTTAGTTGTGCTAATATATAGATTTAGTAATGATTTTATTTCGAAATTACCGTAATCAAATAATGATAAGATAATTCTTTCATACTGTCCCTTTTTAAAAACTAAGTCAAAATTATACATGGTTTTGGTATTATCTATAAGATCAGTAGTGGTCAATATAGATAAGGCGACACAACCAATAGTCCACACTTTTGTAACTACTGGTATATCTCCCAACAAATTAAATATTATGGCATCCATGTGTAAAGTTGTTCAATTGTTTAAATATAATGTTTTTTGGTTATTAACCAGTAAGTTCACAAATAGTCGAAAAAAACTATCAAAATCCTCAAATCCTAAAGACCAACTATAATAACTAGTGTATTCTACAGTGAGGTTAGTCCCTGGGTTAGACGTATTGTCTTTAATCTATAGTTATTTGTATTATATTCTATTTGTCATTTATATATCGTATATATTAATAATTTTATGAAACTTTATTTTTACGTAAATTTTGAAATTTGTCAATGCAATGGGCTGAGAAAAATGGATGTTTGAATAAAAGAATGGAACAATGAAGATCATGGTTAATAAATTAACGTTGTATTGTTAAAATAGTTGATATGATATTATTTAAGATAGCAGATTGTATTCAAATTGTTTCTGCTTATAAGATATTAAATTTTATCTTCAGTTTGTAATGGAAACTGTTAAAAATTTAGCAGAAGGTAAACCACATTGGAATGATCAATACGAAGATGTTCTACAAATACCATATAGTCATTTAGCAAAACAGCCAGGTAAAAATGTCAGATCATCATTAATTAAAATATTTAATGGATTTTATGGTTTAAAGGATACACATTTGGCTTTGGTTGATAAGCTTATTAAAATATTGCATACTTCAAGTCTACTAATCGATGATATTGAGGATAATTCAGATACCAGACGAGGTATTATAACTTCTCATCTAAAATATGGTGTACCCATGACTATTAATTCTGCCAATTATATGTATTTTAAAGCAATGGAAATACTTCAAGATATCGCAAGAGATGAAGAGAGATCTCAAGATAATCTAGATGCTTCATTGTTGAAAGATTTAATGGTTATATTTAATGAAGAATTAATCAATTTGCATAGAGGACAAGGACTTGATATATATTGGAGGGACTCTTTTCCTAGCATTATTCCAGATGAAGAAATGTATTTCAATATGGTAATGAACAAAACTGGCGGTCTGTTTAGATTAACAGTTAGGATAATGGAAAGACTACACAATAATCCTGGTGTACATTCATTGATTCCCTTAACAAACCTATTGGGCATATTATACCAAGTAAGAGATGACTATCAAAATCTAATGGATACAGAGATGATAAAAAATAAAGGATTTGCAGAAGATATCTCTGAAGGTAAATTATCATTCCCTATAGTTCATGGTATTAGATATGCCATGGATATAAAGCATGACAACAAAATAGTAGAGATCATAAAAGTAAAACCATCTGATCCTAAGTTGAAAAATGAAGTCATTGATTTCTTGAAAAATGAGAGTAAATCTATTGAATATACTGTCAACACAATAAATGATATAACTAACTTGATCCTGAAAGGAGATTACATACCTAACAATAACGAAGAGGCTAAACAGCAATTGATAAACCTCATAAAGTATTTATCAAAGACATAGAATTACTTGATATTTTTTTAATGTTACATATATATATATATATATATATATATATAGTAGTTAACTAGCATGATAAATGTAATTGATATACATTATCAATAATATTTCCTACAAAAGTCCATTTTACACATCACTGACAGCTATTCTTAATTTAGCTTGAATAACTTGCACTACCTGATCATTCGTTGTAATCTCTTCACCTAACCCATCAGCTAATTTAACAGAAATTTTAAAACTAGTACTGTCAATCCTTGGTCCAATCTCCTTTCTTAAGTCATCCAGTGTGTATCTATCACCTAAACGAAGAGCAAATATATCATCTTTATAATATATTTTAATTTTAGTTTTGATGTCATTAATTGGAGCTTTACTAGATCTTCTTGATGTCGGTTCTGATGACGATAAAGTAGAAAGTTTTTCAAATAACCTTAAATCTTCGCCAGTTAATACATTTTCGACATCGTCGAACCTAATAGGTTCAATGTCAGGATTGAAACTTACCCCAGATAATGACTTCTTTTTCGGCGTATTATGGGCTGATGGTACAAATGAAGTATTTACTTTAACAGAGTTATTAGAGTTATCAATTTCACTTTTACTATTATCACATTCATCGTCAAAATTATTTTCTCTAATTGAAAAGAAAGACCTCACTACTATTGAATTTGAAATATAGCTCGGAAGTTTTATTAATTTCTTTGTATATTTCCCTAATTCATTCTTTCTCGTTAATGCGATCTCCTCATTAACATACGGTACAGGGCTTGGAATTGAAGGGATGATACGTTTTGTCCATTGACCATGTGAATCTCTTAATTTACCAGATTCTGTAGGGAAAAGTTCCAACAGCCTTACTTGTAAATCATAAAAATCTTGATAATGTCTTTTTAATACCCTATCCTTATGGTCTGACAAATCACAATTAATTTGGAACCAATATTGATCATTTTCATAATGTACAGAATGAACTTCAGCTTTAGTTATAGTATTGTCTGTAAAACTAGTTGTATCTGCCTCGGTTGGTTCGGCTTCCGTGATTTTGCTTTCAACAAAGCCTAGAGTAATATTGTTTGCTTGGTGTTTAGCTACATTATCCTTCCATATTTGAACAGTTGGCAAGTTAATTGAGGCTATATCCTCCTGTACAGTGTTACCTGTCGAATAACCTGTAGCGATATCGATAATGCTAACATAATCAACAGGAACTAATCCTGGTTTTCCTAATCTTCCAATTGGTTTTGCTATAAACCATTCATAATTATGATGAGCACAAATAGAAAGGTTTTCCCCAGCATATGACGTTAATTCATCATTTTTTTCTGCTACAAAATCATATAAAACAATTGCATTTAAAGATCCCATTTTTTTTATTATATCATCATCGTTGTTATCAATATTGCTATTAGTCTTTGTGGCTAAGACAGGATTAGACCTACCAAAAACTTCGAACTTGTCTTTAGGAACCCTTCCTCTAACTCCTGTAATTGGATTAGTAGCTTTATAATAATTTTCATACTCGCTAATAACATGAAAGAAATCACCTTTCCTAAACAATAATTCTTTTGAAGATTTTGGCGTATGATCTTCTAAAGCCTTGATAACTTTCTCTGGAGGAGTGAGGTTATTTGACTTACGGTTTGAATGTCTATTACTTTTTTGTGGAGAAACATTTGAATATCTTGTAGGAGTATTAAAGCTTGCAATTGAACTTTTTGAACTTCTTGATAATTTAGTACTATCTTTTGATGGTGAAGAGATATCAGCCGATGTAATTCTGCCTTTTGAGTTCACACTATCTTTCCTCGTTAGTTTCAATCCTTTCAGCATCGGATTATAATATGGTTATGTGTTTATTAACAATATCTATCTCTTTTCGTAATATGTAGTATGGATTTAATCCTTTAGGAGACCCTTTCCTCTTTTGGTATGCACTTTTTTTTTAATGAGAGAGAGAAGTACAACTGCCTACTGTAAATGAATTGAATGATACAAGTGTTGAATATTATTTTAAATATTTACTTAGTAAAATATAAATTGAATTGATCTTAGTTCAATTGAGTATTAAAAGTAAGATATTTCAGTAAGGATTCATCTGTAAATACGTAAATTGATTAAATGCAATTAATAAAATTTAACTAATTTGGAAATTCGGGATACATTCTTTTTGGAAAAGTTTTGCCCATAATATATCTTTTTTGAGCAAAAGATTAAAACGAAAAAAAAAGTTGCAGAAAAGGTAAAAGAGATCTTGGAAAGGGGAACAATTTAAGATGAGATGAGATGAGATGCAGTTTATTACATGGGTATTATTTGTAATAGATTGGGAAAATATGTATTGTATTTGTATTTAAAAATGAAGGTGTAAAAGAGGAATCTTGTATTTTATTTTAAAATGCATATATAGTTATGTATTTATATGTATATATGTATCTGTTTGTGAATTATTATGTACACAAATGTGGTTTTATATGAATAGAAAAGGTTTGGTTTGATAAAAAGTGATGAGGCCAGGAGAAGTCTATAAATGAGCCAAGACACTTTCAACAGAGGAGACAGTAACGTCGGTAGCTGGGTTAGCTTCGTTACCGGCGTATGTGACAATACCATCTTTAACGACAATAGCCCATCTACCACTCCAGAAGACACCGTTACCGACATCTAATTCTAAACCTAATGATTTAATGAAGTTAGCACCTGCATCAGAAGCGAATTTCAAATGAGTAGTATCTTTAACACCTAATTGTTTAGCCCAAGCTTGTTGAGCGAATGGGTTATCAACAGTTAAAACGATAATTTGGTCAGCTTTCTTTAAAACTTCATCTTTCTTGGCTAAATAACCTGGAATGTGACTGATGGAACAAGTTGGAGAGAAAGCAGCTGGAGCACCAGTGATGACAACAGTCTTGTGTTCTTTAATGAATTGAGTCCAATCAATGGTGACTGGCATCTTACAAGCTTCTTGGTCAGCATCACTTGGTAAGATGGAGATGTATTGGAATTTGAAGTCTTTGGTTGGGAATGGTTTGTTAGTTAAAGAAGACATTGTATATTATATTTGTTTTGAGGAGGAGTTGTTGGTTTGTTATCAATTGGTTTGATGATGGTTTTTTATTATTAATTGTAATATAAATTGTATATAGAAGATAAAGAACGTACAAGAATATAAAATGTAAGAAATAACTAGTTCCTTTTATATGTTTTTTTTCATATCCATCATCGTTTACAAGAGTTCAATTAACATTACGAGATGTAATCGATCAAATAAGTATGTACACATGGATGATAATGACCATCATCATTATCATCATCTTTACAACTCCTTCCTCCTTAAATTTGCTAATAACATCAAAAACTCGCAATACTGAAGCTAATTGACCATATTGAATCTCTCCCCTTCCTTTAACTTCTTTCATGTCCCCTCCCCTTTACACAAAATGAAATGAAATCAAAAACTACCGCCAATTAATTTTTTCCCATCACTAATTTCATTTCATGTTTCACTTCAGGCTGTCCCAGCTACCGCCAAAAATTTATTGAGATCGATCACTTTTCGTTTCATTTCGTTTCGGTTGGTTCGGTTCGTCTGGGCGGTGGGTAGGGGGAGGGAGGGAGCACCGCTACCAGCAAGTAAACTTTTGCGCTTAGCGTGCCCAGTGGGGGGCGTGCAATCTATCTTTTTTTTTTCTTTCTCTCTTCAGGTGCAGTTATTATGGCAGTGAAATTTATGTTGATTTTAGTGACAGGTTGGTTAGGTTACCTGGAAATCTATCTTAACTGGCTTTGCAGTCGAGCAACTCATTCCTCTTCTGCTTATTTCTATTCTCGATTAACCTTACTCATTGTGTTTATTAAGTTTAGGCATGTGTATGTATATGTATATGTATATGAGTTTCTATTTTGAGTTTCCAGTTTTTGGCTAGAAGTAGGAATATATTATGTAATTGCAGTGCTGCTTAGATACAACTTACGTATGAATTATATATATTTTATTCATTGTTTAAAAATCTACCGGAGTTCCCATTTTCTTATTTTCATTTTCCTATTTTGTTTGCTCTTCTTTTTTGGTTTTAAGTTAAGTGTTTTCTTCCATTATTTAAATGCAATTGCAGGTTGTTCTTGTTCTTGTTTGTAATTTCACCTGTATAATAAACCTCGTAGTTTTGCTCTTCCCCTCCTGGGTTCTTAATACATATTCAGATCTTCTTCGGTCATTATTTCTTCAATCCATACGGCTTGACAATTTTCAATATCAAGATTCGACCATGGAGTTAATTTACTTGGTACACATCTAGAATGACATCTGTCATTACCTTGTGGAGAAGTTGGACAATTAGTATATGGTGCATGATGATATCCAATATCTCTAAACCAATGGATTTGAGATTTATCTGCAAATAGTGATAATGCTATACTTCTTACTGGTGCATCCCCCCATCTTTCATAATAAAATCCACCATCTTCTTCTAAGAAATTCATATATTCTTCATATGGTTTTGATCTTAAAAAATTTAAATTTGCAATTTCAAAATTTGTCCAAAAATGGCATGTGGAATAACCTTGTGCAACATCATAATTATTTGGCTTTTGTCCATTTTCTTTTAAGAATTTAAATGATCCATTGGGATTTATATATTCTGGATGTTCTTTTAAAAAATTCATTGTTTTTGGCCATAAATTCCTAACTGATTCAGGATTATCAAATAAACTGATTGTATAACCATATAATTTATTATGCATCTCCATAAACTTAAATACATCATATTCAATATCACAATAAAGTTGGGTATTGGGTTCAATTCTCCATGTATATTCAAAATCTTTTAATAATGGATGATGATAAAAACTTCTTGAATAAAATCTACACATATTATGATATGATTCCATATGAGCATATCCAACACCTTCCGCAGCTAACTTCTTAGATGCTAAATTGAATTCATCTCTTGAAATACTTTCTGGTAATTTCCAAACTTCTGGATCAATTACGCCAAATTGAACTAACCTCTCTTCTGGAATGATTTTTCTCACACCTTCTTTAAATTCCTCAGTAAATTCTTCATCATTTAAAAAAGTATATGGATATTTAAATTTACTATTAAATACTTCTTCCATTCGAACTATAGTATTTCTTATATCTTTTAAATCTTTATTACGCACCAACGATAGAATTGAAGCTTTTGCTTTACCAGCTTCCGGATCACCAACTCTTACCAAGTCATCAAAATTTGGTTCTGTAATTGGTGTATTCACTATACTTTTGTATGTATTTAACCTTTCTTCAGCTATACGTTCAGATTCTTCTTTAGAAATGTTTGCACCGCCTTCAACTAATGGAGTTTCTAATTCTTTGAAAATACTTTTATATTTCTGATCTGTCCAATCATTTTTTTCAGAAGACTCAGCAATTGATTCAGAGATTGATACTTCCAAAGGTGTTAATATGGCGGGCAATGAAGCCATTGTAGCACTAACATGTTCACGATGATAAAAGACAGTCGTTATTGTCCCCACAAAAAGGCCAATAATGAGTGTCAATCTCAATCTTCTTTTTGAAAACAAGAAGAAAGCCATATTCAACCAATATGTAGATAAAAGTTACAATAAGTTGTATGTACTCTTGTGATAGATCTAATTACGTTGAAATTTAAATATAAATATATACATCCATAGTATTGTCAAAACTATTAAATATTTAACTAAAATGAAATTCAAGATTTTTTTTTCACACGTGTCAGACATTAAGGAAGCCTCAAACTCTCGAAAAGGAAGTCACTTCGCATAATGAATGCTATTTAATATCATATCTATATTAGGAAGCAAATTAATGTAATGGAAAATAAAATTTGAATACTTTTTTCATTTTGTAATATAAAATCCTTATATATCTCTAAGTTAAGGTAATTATGGTTTATATAATAAACTAAATGCCAGCACTACCATATTGAGAAGACCAGTCTGTGTATTGCTGAATTGATTCCGGTGACACACTTTTTTTAATGGTCTCCATTGCGTTTATAAAATCATCTTTGGTTACACCTCTAATACTATCCAATTTAATCGCCAATAAATTGTCTCCCACTTCTCTAATAGGTTCCATTGCCGCTTCTTTGGCTAAAGAAGTGATATCAGAGCCAGAATAACCGTCTGCTAGCCTTGCTATCTCACAAAAATCACTATCGCTAAGTATATGTTTTTGAGAAGACATCAATTTTTTCAAATGATACAGTCTCGTATCATATTCTGGCAGTGGGATGTACAGCCTTCTTGAAAATCTTCTTCTGGCTGCTTCATCGATTGCCCAGGGTAGATTAGTTGCAGCAAGTACTAAAACTCTATTAAGGTCACTTGAACTATCTGTACTGCTTGTCTCATTAGCGGTGGCGCTTGATAAAATTGACCATTGAATTAGCAGCTCTGTTTTAATTCTTCTAGATGATTCATTTTCATTGTCCGATCTAGAGGTTAATAGGGAGTCAATTTCATCTATAAATATAATTGAAGGTGCTAATCTCCTTGCTAGATAGAATAGAGCTCTAACTAACTTTTCTGACTCCCCTAGATATTTTGATAGTAAAGAGGAAGCACTTATACTAAAGAAAGTTGATTTTGATTCATATGCGACTGCTTTTGCAATCATTGTTTTACCTGTACCTGGAGGTCCGAATAGAAGAAGTCCTCTGATGGGTTCTCTTAGTCCTTTAAATAAATCTGGTCTTAAAAACGGGTATTCAACTGTCTCTCTTAGAGTATTCTTGGCATTATGTAAACCAGAAATATCATCCCAGTGGACTATATCATCAGTAATGATTATATCATTTACTATTTGTCGGCATGCTTCTATATCTACACCTTGAATAGAATTCATCACATTACTGATACGTTGAGAAATATTGGAAACGTCAGACTCACCAGTTCCCAGCTCAAAATCTGCTTTCTGCTTTCTGGGTAAGATAGTAGATTCCGGTGAATTACATTTGGATTTCGATATTTTTTTGGGACCATTTTGTGATTGTTGTTTGTCAGTTTTGCGATCCACTTTTTCTTGAGAAAATTTATTCTGGTTACCATTTCGTTTTGGAGATGTAATTGATTGTCTCGGTACAACAGGTTTTGCATCACTATTATATTTTATTGTTTCTGCAGATTTTGATCTTTTGTTTACAGTAAGTGTATTTGGTTTTTCTAAGCTAGATGTACTTCCTGATTCCGGTTGCGTACTACCTGACCATGCCAATTGGGCAGCCCGACCAACATCTTGTATATCGAAAGATGTTCTCTGGTTTGGTGACTCGGTATCCCTTCTTTTATTTAATTGTGATAAATCAAAAGACTGTCTTGTATTATTCGGACTACCACGCATTTCTGTATTTCCTGTCATAGATGATTTTGGTCGAAGCGATGTTTTTATGGTCTGTTTAGCTTTAGTGTTAGCACTTCTACTTGTAGTAAAGTCATTGCGGGTTCCTTGTTTTGTTCCCATTTCCATGTGTTTTCTTTCTTCTCTCAATTTATTATGGCATTCCATTTCAATTTTTGCTCGAATTTTTGCTTCAATAGATTTTGCTAATTCAAGCTCTCGTTGTTTTTCGATACTCAATTCCTTTTTTCTTTCTAATTCTCGTACTTTTTTTATTCTTTCAGCTTCCTTGAATATATATATCTCTTGTTCTTCTTCCTTTTTGTGACTATTCTTTTTTATTCCTAAAGAACTAATCATTAATGAAATAATATTCTGATTTTGACTATTAAAGATATATTCCTTTGCGGTGTGTCTTGTAACCCTGATATTTTGATCAAGAATAAAAAAGTCTTCAATAATTTTAACCATTGTTAAATCATTCCAATCCGTTGTACGTAATACATGTTCGCATTTATACAATTCTTCTATGTATTTTATTCCTTCATAAAAATCTTCCAATAAAGTTGATAGAGATCGTACTAACTTTGCAACCACCTTGATATCCATTACAGTGTTATCTTTTGAATATTCCTTTGCCAAGTTCTCATACTGTTTGGATATCAATAAGTACAGCAACTCTAACGACTGGCAAATTGTAAATTGTTCTGGTATCGCAAACTTAGCCTTTCCTTTAGCCTTATCATTCATAATAATATAGAAAATATATTGATCACGTTTCTAATATTATTCTTGTATGATAATGTAATACTTCATTCTACTTCTTCTATGTTGACACAATTTAACTAAATGATATATTTGGATTTACTATCACTTTTCAAATCCCTTTCTCTTCATTATTATATACCGTCAGGGCATTTCATATCTTGCATCCTCCGTATTTTGAAAATTACGGAGAATAGAGAAAAGATAAATACAGCCATTAATAATATTCTAAGAATGGTTCTTGCTTTAAAAATTAATAAGGTTTTAAATAATACAGAATATCTATAGAAATATATATCGTTACAGTAAGAAATTCGTTGTTGTCATTATTATCGTTAGTTATTTAATATTTCAAGGCTTACTCTTGAAATTCAGAGTTAGAAAAATGTCTTCTTTTGCAATATTTACGCTTTTCTTCATCAGTCATTTGTTTCACAGTCCAGTTTTGGAAATTTTCAAAGATACAAATTTGTTTCTTATCCTTAGATAACCTCCTAAAGAATAATGATAAGGAATTTAGGGTCAATCCATTGTTGATTCTGAATTTTTCTAGATCCCCAACCAAAATTTTTCTAATATCTTCTCTTGGTTGATCTGGATTTCTAAACCTGCCTAATTTAATACCACGGTCACATTCAGTTTCGATGTAATCCATTATTATCCTTCTTGTTGGAAAGAAATGTGAATCTTCTGGAACTTTCCAACGTCTCCAACCATATTTCTTAATTAGAGTAACAATAGATTCCTTGCCGTTGAAGCCTATATACCATTCTGTATATAGATCCCAGATAGACTTATTTTCCCTTGAAAGTTTATATTTGATGGCTTCGTTAGGACCGTGCTTTATAGGATGTCCATTACTATCCATTTTTTGGTTTTTACTTGATTCATCTTTCATTATTTCTCTACCTTCTGGGTTATCAGAAGAATCGTCCTCATTGTCGTCATCATTCTCATTAGTATCAGCACTGATGCCTTCGATATCTTGATTCATATCTTTTGAAGGAGATTCGGTCACTTTATCTTTTTCATCAGCTTCTACGTTGGAAGTTTGAACAGAAACATTATCAGTCATACGTCCAGCTGGCAAAGGATTATTTCCTCTTATTGTTGTTCCTAAGTTCAATTCTATTGATTCGCTAGGTGATACAGGACGACTTGAAGCATTCGTGTTGTTTTTGTTTATTACATTTGAAAGAATTCTGCTATAGGTGGTTTCACTAGTTTTTTCAATTTCTTTATTATTAGTATTAACAGGAAGTTTTGGACTTGCGATAGAGGCAGACAATAATGAATCTAAGGCAGTATGAGAAGGTGTTTGTTTCTCTTCTAATCTCGGCCTTTTAATAGTAGGAGACATATATGCAGTGGTGGAATTTATTTCGTTTAAGTTGTTTGTTTGGATTGGAGAAAACATATTATTTGTATTTTGTGCGGGTATATTATTTGGAAAGGGTAGTCTTCTCTTTTGAGGATTGCTATTATTATTTTCTGGTTGATAATGGAAACCATTACCTCTTTGAGAGGGCATGTTCTGATATACATTTTGATTTTCACTAAATGTAGGTATCATATTTTGTGGATAAAAATTTTGAGAATCCTGTTGTTGAAACTGACCAACCCTATTTTCTTGTTGAAATGAAGTGTTTCTATTATTGTTTCCATTTTCCTGCTGCATCTCTTCAATATATTGTACTAAGTTTCCTATCGTATTGGAATTTATGGAATTTTTATCTAATATTAAAAAGCCATTGTTGTTATTCATGTTTTTGTTGATATTACCATTATTGTTAGTATTGCTATTGTTATTGTTATTGCCATTATTATTGTGGGCCAGTATCTGTTTCTGGGTTTGTAAAATTTGACTACAAATCATATTAACAGAATTTAATTCGGACTTCAACATAGTTATTTGTTGATTCAACCTAACATTCTCAGTAGTTAACCTTTTAGAAAGTTTCATAAATTGTGATTCTAGTTGTCTCGGTATATGGTCGTCATTGCTAACAACATTTGAGTCGAAATTTCCTTCGTTTTTTGAAGGAAACTTTATTAAGTCATTAGATTGAGCAATATTAGAATTGATCGTTGAAAAATAGTTGCTATTGTTGTTGCCGTTAAATAAATCGGTGTTGTTATTGTTAGTAGTAGGGTTGGTAGAAACAGTGGTATTATTATTATTATGTGCATCATCTGAATTATTCCATGATGACGCATTTATATTCTTAAATTGTTCATTCAAAAATAAATCAGGAATAAATTTTGAGATATAGGTAATAATATTCGGTAGTAAATTATTATTTGACATTAAAAATTTTAAATCCTGTATGAATGAACGGCCAATGAATTCAAACAATTCAATAAGTGAAGTTAATTTATAATTATTTCTATCGATTAACGTACCATCTTGTTTCAATTGTTGTAGCCAAGGAAATATTAGGTAAATTAGTTCAATATTTGGCTGAAACGCTTCATCCCTCGATAATTTTGTATTAATGTCATTTACCTTATTAGGGGCAGTATCGGAATTATTGTTATTATTATTATAGTCAATAACAGATATATAATTTGGATCTAATAATTGAATTGATTGGTAATCATTTATTGTAATTGAATTATTTGGTGACGACCATCTAATTATAAAATAGATTGATAACGCAAAAATTGGACATTTTGATATATTCGAATCTCTGGAAATGGTATTGAAATATTCATACGGTGAATTCGAATTATTATCATTTAGTCTTCTTAATGTCAATGAATTTGGAAATGTTTGATCAACGATTAAATCAATTAATTTCAAAGTATTCAAATCATTCAGACTGCGAACTTTAAAATAATAGTGTAAAATATACTGTGCTATTGAATAGAAATTTGTAGTAATATTGCCATTTTGATCATTTGTATTAATAAATTGTTGGTCCTGTTTAATTAAGAGTAATTGTATACTGTTAGTACTTGATGCATTAGTTTGTTCGTTATCAAAATTGTTATTGTTATCAATGTTATTGTTGTTAGTGTTGTTATTATTGTTATTATTGTTATTACTTCTTTGCTGTAGCAGTTGTTGTTGATATCCGGATAAATCTTGTACGGAAAACGATTTATACAACTGCCGCCTGCTGTTATTAATAGTAGTAATAATGTTATTTTGGCTTGGGTTCTGTTTTGAATTTGTATTATTTATACTATTGTAGTCAATATTTGTATTATAAAAACTCATCTTTTATGTTTTTTATAATTTCAACTAAAAGGTATGTTGATAATAGGCGGGATTGTGTATAATATTGTATATACAGATGCAATTAAATTTTGGAGCCTAAGATACCTTATTAATACAATATGAAGTTTTATCTCTTACCTTTTATCTTATTGATATGTTTTGTATTTTGTTTTATCTGTGAACCAACCTATTATTTGTAATGATAATCTTATTTAAATGTTGTATAAGAAGAAGAAAGAATGGATAAAAAGAGTGTGCAGTCTTATTAGAATCTTAAAATTTGCATGATAGTAAAGGGACCTTCTTTAACTTTAATGTACCTTATTTATCTAATGATAATTTATATATATATATTTTTTGCTTGAGATTCCCTTTTAAAGGTTAGTTTAGATTTAGGTAGGAAGTAGTGATGAAAGGGACGTGGGGAAGAGGGAATAGAATACCTTACTTGGCAAGATATCTTTAATATGTGTCGAAGTGTCGCTAAATCTTTATTTGCGTATATGTTTAATATATATATACATGACCTTTGGGTTTAAAACTCTAGTTGATCATAATAGTTCAAGTAAATAACGAATGTATGAATGACTGACTGAGTGAGTGAGTGGATGAATGAATAACAATAATAATAATAACAATAATAATAATAATAATATTACAATGATGTGATATTATTTTCAACAGAAAAATAGTTCATTTTTTGTTAATGTCCACACAAATTAAAAACTTAAGTGTGACATTTTTATCTAATACATACCATAACAGTGTAGTTAATCTTTGGAATATTGATATATTTTTCCTTTCTAACTAATTGTAAGTTAGATAGATCCTATTAGATTGATGAATATAACTACTATACTATACTACAAAGAGATTATGATTAACCTTAATTCTTTGAAAACTTATTTTAAAAATTGGACTACCACTAAATTTATTTTTCCAGTTTAACCCACAATGTTTTTGATTTGTCAACCTAAAAACAAAAATTTAAACGTATGGATTTTAATCTGAATATTCCACCTAGTAATTATTGATATGTTTTTTTGTAATTAAAACAATACCTAATAGATTGAATATGCCACTATGTAGTAGTATGAATATATTCTGACTAGTTAGCTTGATTATTAAAAAATTTAGGGTAACTAATAGAAAACAAGAAGTTGTAATATTAAATGTTTACTAGAATAGAAAATATTTAACTTCTTATAAAATTCAAAATAAAAAAAAAGTGGCAGTTCAAAAAAAAAAAACCCAAAAAATAATTTCCATAAAATAAAATTTGTTAATAGTTTTAAGACATTTCCATAAACCTCACTTAACTGTAAAAGAATTTCACAATTTCAAATAATAATTTAACGTGAAATTTAGGTATAATAATGAAAAATAAGGTATCAATGCATCCACCCATACATTGCGTTAATGTGAGTGGCAGAATAGTTTTACACGGCAGCCTGTTTTTTCCTCCAGAAAAATATTAAAAATTTAAAACTGGAAATATAGATCTCTCGTCATAAATGTGGCATCCACTAATTGAACTAGTTTATATTGTTTCGAAACAGCAATTTACAGATAGAGAGAGATAGGAAAGTAGGAAAGTAGAAAAGTAATGAAATCAAAGTTAAAGTTAAATTGGAGATAGTTTTTTGTATGATTTCTGATAGGTGTAAAATAAGATAAAATAAAATAAAGTGGTATCCTCATTTTGAGAAACTTGACGGGAAAACGTGACTGGAAATTGGGAGAATTAGAGATAGAATTTTTGGGTTGCGCTGAGCTGGGCTGACTGACGATGATTGTGTTGGATAGCTGGGCGGCTAAATATTTTTTGTTTGTGGAACTGTCTCGTATGTTTGTGTTTTGTTAGTGTATAATTTGATATTCTCTCTTGCCATTGATAGGGGTATATGTCCTTGTATATATATTCTTGTTCAAATGTAAAGTATAGCTATGTACTGTTTCTGCTGAATTTTGTAATCAAAGTACCTTTGAAACTACCTTTTATTCAATGTTCCCTTTTAATTACTCCATAGTTAATTTTGAAATTTCAATATTTAATATATTATTGTGTGCGTCGTATATTATGCTCTTTCGGGTAGTTAAAAATAAAATATTTGACTATGGGCAAAAAATTAAAAAAAAAAAAAAAAAAACAAAAGTGAACACAAAATATTGAAATTTGTAAATAGTTGATATAGATTCTGTTTTTTTTTTGGTGAATATGCAGGTCCATATATCTCATCGATTTAAAAAATAATAAGGGAATATCGATTTAATTAAATATAAGGGGTTGAAAATTCTTTTAATTGGGAACTAAAATATTTAATATAATATTATTTAATAATGTCACAAGTTAATAAACCGGTAAATAATAATAATAATAATAAAATACCAACAAAAATGGTACCTACAAAATCAGTACCTACAAAATCGATACCAACAAAATCATTACCTATAAAATCAACACCAACTAAATCTGTACCTACAAAAACCACTGCAAATAATACAAATAAGAATTATAGTAATAATCATAATGATACAACAACACCAACAGCAACAGCAACAACAACAACTGATATAAATAATGATGCAACAAAATCGACACCTGAAGTCACTAATTCAAGTGTAAATGGTAGTAATAATACAAAATCAACAAATGTAAATATGAATAATAATAGTACAAATGGTGCTACAACAGCAACTGCAAATGCACCTCATACTAATCCTAATCCAAATAGTAACCAATTTTCTGCAAATGATATTAATAGGTTATTACTAGAATATCTTAATAAAAAGGGTTATCATAGAATGGAAGCAATGTTAAGAGCAGAAAGTTCAAGAACTTTAACTCCACATAATATTAGTTCACCTGCATCACCAAAATTTTCAAATTTTTTATCACCAAATAAGTTTTTTTCATATATTAATAATGAACAATGTAAGCCAATAAGTAATATTTCACAATTACTACCTTCAAAAAGATCATCTAATGGTAATATTATATCACAACAAAGTAACAGCAGTAATGATCATCATACAACAAATAATACTGAAACTAATGAAAATGATACCAATAAGGCATTGTTTGATGAAATTCTAATAGATGAACAAATGTTGAGAAGAAGTTTTTTATTATTAAAAAATTGGATTGATAAAACCTTATCAATTTATAGAAGTAGGTTAATCCAATTCATTTTATATCCTATTTTTATCCACACCATAATCAATTTGAATAAAAAGATTTCAAAGGAAAATATTACTGTATTTTATGAAAGAAATGTTAATATGATAGTTAATAAACATAATGAATTATTATTGAAGCAATTATTTAGTAAAATTATCAGTGAAGAAGAAGGATCAATAATAAATGAAACAGATTATAAATTTAACGTTACTTTATCCGAAAAAATATTTTATCCTTTATTATCGCATCTACTCGGAAATGAAAGGATTGGAGGTAATATAATATTGAATTTTATAGATAAGTTCATTGATATTAATATAATTAATGGCTTAGAAGGAAACACTATTGAAATGTTAGATGTGAATAATGATAATGATAATAATTGTAAAATTAAACCTGATGATATAAATAATAAAATTGAAAACACAGCTGAAGAAAAGAAGGAACATGAAGAAGTTACTACAGATACAAGCGCTATTAAAGAAAAAGAAGATAATTCAATAGATTTGAATGAGGTGAAGGATGATGACTTAACAAAAGAAACTGTTACTAGTGATAAGGTAGTAGAAAATGAAATCGAATCTAATGAAAATGAAGAAAACGAACGCAGAAATCAAAATGATAATGAAGAAAAGGATGTCAATCAACTAGACAAAGATAGCAACACAGAGGATAGATCAGATGTATCTCAAAAAACTCCCAATAACCTTCTTGAAGACAAAACAACGGATGATAGTCATCTGAATAATAATATTGATAGAACTAGTACAGATGATATGGATGTTGATGACGATGATAATGAGAAAAAGGAGGAAGAAAATGCCATAATCCCAGATCCTAAAAAAGAAGGCGAAAAAGGAGAAGACATTGATATGGTAGATAATAAAGAAAATGTCGATAATTCTGAAGATGTAAAAAATGAAACTGAAAATAGCCTTCTAGATGAAAGTAACGTTGATGCGTCAGTTTTACCTGTAACTGAACAATATGTCACTGAAAAGGATACTTCAGAAGAAACAGATGCAAATATTGAAAAGGATAAGATCATAGCTGAAGATAATATAAAAATAACTGAAAAAGCCACAGATGAGGGAGATATTTCAGGAAATATTACAAGAAAAGATCTTGAAAAGGATGAACCGATAACAAGTGATCCAAAACAGACAATTGTGGAACCCTCTTCTAGTACTGGTGTGGTTTCTAATTCTTCCGTTCCAGATAACAAGGCTGAAGTGAATTTGGGACAAGCACCGATAATAGAAAAGAGTTCAGAATTGACAAAAACTGTAAATAATCTACAGGTCGAAATAGAAAAGTTTAAAGGTTCCTTAGATTTATTAAAGATGGATAACTCACAGGTCACTTTACCAAGTGTGTGCATGTATACCTATCATAATACCGGGAAAACAATGACTTCATTGGAATTCAGTAATGATTATAAAATGGCGGCATCGGGCTTTCAAGATAGTTACATAAAAGTATGGGCATTAGATGGATCACCTCTAGACAAAAGGAATCCAATAACTGATCCGATTGAAGCGGCTTATAAAACATTAATAGGACATAGTGATACTGTTTATTCGACATGTTTTAGTCCCTGTAATAATTACTTATTATCAGGATCGGAAGACAAAACAGCAAGATTATGGTCATTAGATAGTTTCGAACCACTTGTATCCTATAGGGGACATGAAAAACCGATTTGGGACGTCTCGTTTTCACCAATTGGTAATAATTACTTCGCTACAGCTTCAAATGATCAAACAGCAAGATTATGGACATGCGATCGTGTATATCCTTTGAGAATTATGGCAGGTCATTTGGGAGATGTTGATTGTGTTACCTTCCATCCAAATGGACGTTATCTATTTACTGGTTCTAGTGATAAAACATGTAGAATGTGGGATATTCATTCAGGTGATTCAGTTCGTTTATTTATTGGCCATACAGCACCTGTTACATCTACATCTATTTCACCAGATGGTAGATGGTTATCTACTGGAAGTGATGATGGGATTATTACGGTGTGGGATATCGGTACAGGAAAAAAATTGAAAAACATGCGTGGGCATGGTAAGAACTCTATTCATTCCCTTTCCTATAATTCAGAAGGTAATGTATTAGTTAGTTCAGGTGCAGATCACTCAGTCCGTGTCTGGGATCTCAAGAAGAATACATATGAGGCTTCTCTAGAACCAGAAGAAACTTATGTCGGTTACATGGGAAATGATAATGTGTCTTCGATGAATCAAGATATTAAAGAATATAGTCGCAGAAGGACAGTCATTGCTACAAACGACTTATTAGCCTCTTTTTTTACTAAAAAAACACCTGTATTCAAAGTTAAATTTACTACAGCCAACCTACTTCTTGCAGGAGGAGCTTCATATACAGAATAATAAAAAATGCATATATATATTTAATGATAATATATAATAATTCTAATAATCTATAAAGTTACCGAATGTGTATATATTTAATCAAGTATAGGTTTCCTTGCATCCCAACTTGTCGTCAAATAATTAGTTTTATTTTCATCAGAATCAATGATTCTTCTATAATGTATTTGCCAATATATAAACCAATATGGTAATACCACTATATATAGAATGGATCCACACATTATTGGGATTGTAAAATTCCAGCCTAATGTTTTTGTGATGAATGCATAAACAATAATATTTGAAAATATCGAGATAAATTTTAATGGAATCAATAAATTTGGTAAAATTACACAGATTTGAATACAGATAAGTATAAAACAAAATACTTGAGTGGTAGTTGCTAACCTTGATGATAAAACACTAATAACAGCTATCAGTAAGTTTGTTGATACATTTGAAGTTTTTTTTTCTTTGGTACTTGATAATGAACTAATATATGTCAAAGTTAACCAGAATGATAATGTCCAAATTGAATCTGATGCAGTAGTTTTAGACAGTGATTTTAGCACTGGTGATAAAGTCAATATGGTGAATATGATTATAATAACAGATTTGATGTTTAATAATGATGATAACCGCCTTCTATCTTGACTTTGGAGCAAAACTGTCAACAATACTATTAGTGTAAGTGTTATAGTTAGTGGGATTGGGTTTTGGTTATGATGATTTATATACCCAAATATTATGAAAATGAAAGAAGTATTCAAAATGTTCTGATAAAATTTAAAAAAATCGTATCGTACCTTATAATAGTTATCTGTTTTCCTATAAGGTGAGTGTACTGTATCCTTCCGTTCAATTTCATAATCGGCGACCCTTTTTATAAAGGCAGGATCAGTATAATTATCAGGATAATCTTGTTTTAACCATAGTAGTCGTTCCCAAGGCTGTTTCTCCATTTATTTATGCACGGTGCTTTTCTTGATCATTTGAGCTTCTGTGATTTTTTAGTATAATTTGTATAAATTTATAACAAATTTTTCCAATTTTTAAAAAACCACAATGACATACCGAGCTTCAAATTATTTTACCTAAAATTTCCTGATATAAAGTCAAAAATACATTTAGTAATAAGCAACAACAAAGAAACAAATGATGCATGTAATTATTAGATGCGTTTTCATACAGATAATTTTATAAACATCATTATTACATTAATTAAATTAAAAGGAAATGAATTTTCCAAATAAATTCTTTAGATAATACAGGTATTACTCTGTGAAAATATGTAACATCAACTATGCGTTTGATTCTCCTTATTTTCTCTTAAATCTGGATATTTTAAGTCTTCAAGGCCAGCAAGCTTAGGAATTAGAGGTTTTCCTTTACGTATAAATGTTAGCGGATTGTATGAAACCGATTTGTATTTGAATGGAGGAATCCCTTGTGTGTTCCATTCTGGATCATAAAATATACTTTTACTTGATGGCATGGTGCTATTATCTTTCTCTTGAGTATTCTCCTGCTTAGCATTTTCATTTAGTTTTCTAGATTTCTCCAGCTCTATGGTAGTACTTACTAAACTGACAGACTTATTGACAATATTTTTTGATAGCTGACTACTCTTAGCATTTGTTTTTTTATCATTATATCTATGTTTATGTATTTTATCACTTGGTTTAGAATGTGATGCCTTCGAGCAATCCAGATTATTATTCATACTTTTTCTATCCATTATAGAGACTCTCCTATTTGATTACGATTTTATTAGGTTTTTACCTTGTTTATCTATATTTTTATATTTTGAACTAGTTATTTATATTTTAAAATAAATTTTTTAAATCCATAAAGCGGAAGTACACTATACAAGAGAAAAACATTAATTAAGACTTTAACAATTTGAAGTAATTAACATTCCAGAAGCAATTAAAATCTTGTTAATGGTAAATATTACTATATAGTAGAAGGAAAAGTTTTAATATTAATCAGTATGTGTACAATTGTTATAATTTAAATACAATTATATATATTAAACGAAAAATGAGGTATAAATTCTCTATATGAAAATAACAATCGAGTAAATTAGATGAAAGTTTCGTATGGAACTGGAGCTAAAGTTTGAGGAACGTTACCTTCAGTAGAAACAATACGGGATTCTCTTGGTTGAGCTGGTTGTCTCTTCAATTGAACGGAGTGACCTTGAGCCTTAGCTTCGGCCTTCTTGGCAGCGTTAGATTTAACTCTTTCCAAAAATTCAGTTCTACATTTAGAATGTTTGATATGTTCAACTCTTAAGTTCAATCTCTTTTCTAAATATCTGTTACCAACCATCTTGTTGATGATGACACCAACAGAAGACTTGGTGACGTTGTAAACAACACCGGTCTTACCTTGGTAGAACTTGTGTGGCATACCCTTTTGGATGGAACCATTGGCTTTGATATCAACGATGTCACCAACCTTGTAGACCTTCAAGTAAGTAGACAAGGCGACAGCACCATGCTTTCTGAAGTCACGTTGGAACATGTAACGAGTACGAGATCTGTAACCGTGTCTAAAGTAATATTATGAAATGAAAATTTCAAGTAATGTTAGTAATTGTTACATATAATTAAATTATAATAGTAATAGTTATTCTAGTTTCCATAATTTTAATTGATAATTTCATTTTTTGCCTTGTTTCATGGTATCAGAAGAGAAAATCAACAATATCTTCATTTATATCATTAGTTCATTTCTTGTGTTCACATACGTTTCTTGTCATCATAACCTATACGTTTATCATTAATAAAAACCCACATTCAAAGGAAGTAGGTGATAATGATGTAATATAAAAGTTCATAAGTTTAAGGTATTATTCGATACATATACATCCATAATTTCATTCTTCATAAATCTGACAATTGTTATCACTAGTTTAGTTCAGGAAATTTGTATACTTTAATTAACAACAATATATGGAAAATTTTTATAGCAATTACAATCATATTATATTTAATATTTGGATTCATATCCATCTTATCACATACGATTTACCCATTTTTGATTATAGTTCTTGTAGTTGGTGTTTTAAAGTTTCAAGCAATAGTAAGTATTAAATTTTAAGTAGTAGTTTTTAAGTAGTGCAGTCACTATAATACATTGAACCATTACCCACGAATACTAAACATCACAATAACATTAGAATATGCAATACATCGATTGTATGTCTAAATTCAGAAAGATCCGAAGCCTCTATTACATGCTAAGCTCATTCATTACAAGAGATAAAACACTACTAACTAACCATACTGCAAAGTAAGTAACTGATGAATTGAAATTTTCGCTGGTTGAATATTTCATGAAATTTCGTAGTTGCTATTATTTGATATTACTGAGTCTTCGCAAGTGGAAAGGTTCCAATGCCAAACTTCTGAACTAAGAACTTGAGGTGTTTGGACCCAGAAATCAAATACCCAAGGGGACTGTCCGCTAAGGATCGTTCGTGTGTTAGCGAGGTCGAGGTAATTTTTAGAAGGAGGGCCCTTCTACAAGAAAATAAATTAGAATTTTATTTCTCTGAAGTGCAGTTTTTTTACCGTTTTCAAAATAAAATAAAAAACGGGTTTTCTATTTTTTCTAGCAAAATGAAAAAGGACAATATGTACGGATGGTAAACAGTCACATAATTCATTTTATTGGGTTCCTTACTGAGGGGATAAATTCTATTCATTACACAAGAGGAGATGCCAGTTTCTGTGTTGCTAGACAATAATGGATCATCTACCTTTGAAATAGTGTCAGAAAAAAAATAATTCATTAAGAAATTAAGATTCAAAAAAAGTTTAAAGTTTAGAATGAGTTAGAAAGTATAGAAAAATTATATAATACAATAAATATATTAGCGATCTATTTATTCTTCGTCAGCAGCTTCTTCTTCAACTTCTTCGGACTTACCAGCGTGCTTTCTAGCAACTCTACCTGGTCTAGCACCACCGAATGGAGAAGTAGTAGCAAAGTCAATATGTTTTTCAGAGTCTAATCTGACCATGAAAGATGGAATGTTGACGATTTGCTTACCAACAGCAATATGTCTTTGAGAAATCAAGACTCTAGCGTGATGGACAGACTTAGCTAAACCTAATTTGTAGACTTGGGTTTGTAATCTTCTTTCCAAGAAATCTTCGACCTTTAAAGCTAAAACGTAATCTAACTTCTTTTTGTCTTCAGATAAAACACCAACTCTAACTAATCTTCTAATTAAAGCATTACCTTCGAATAATCTCTTTGGATCTTTTTCATCTCTGGTTAATAAATCTCTAGCAGCACGACGAATCTTAGATAATTGGAAAGAAATTCTGTAAATTTCTCTCTTGTTCTTTAAACCGAATTCACCAGCTAATTTTAATTCAGCATCTAAACGGGAAGATTCGTATGGTCTCTTTGGGGTAGAGTAAGTCTTAGAGTAGGTTCTTGGAGCTCCTATTTAAAAAAATCAATGAAATGATGTTTGTTAGTCATATGTTATAAAAATAAAAGGAAAATTATAAAAGATTTACGAGGTATTACGAAGGTGACACATGAATATTCAGAAACATAGCTAACAGATGATAAATATATCGAAAATATTTCGTGTATTTATTGAAGAGTAATAAACATCAATGACTGATAATATACTATACTTCCATAAACATACAAAATAATTTCAATAAAGTAATATCTGTAGTTTAAATTATTCGTTCATTGGACTGAAGTGTCGGGAATCCAGACCAACAAACAAATTAACTCAGAATCTGATCTAGTAATAATGGAATTACATTTCTTTTAAAATATTCATGAGGACCCGAACCTCTTAAATCATTTATTCAATAAATGTCTGAATATATCCACAAATTTCAATAAGTTATGTATATACACAGACATCCAACATAAATAATATATTAACACGTACTTGGCATTTTAACGTAGTCTTGGTGTCTTTAAATAAAAAACTTTGATAATAAGTATATTTAAATTTTAAACTTTAATATATATATATATAACACTATTTTATATTATATTCACATATCATATGAAATTTCAATATTGAATAAAATTTCCAAAATCTTGAATTTTACTTTGCGAAGCTCATCGCAGTTATTGTCCCAACCTAAACTACTAGCTAACTTGACGTGGTTGAAGTTAGATACAATAGGGTACTCGCCGCAGGCAAGAAATTTGAAAATTAACATTTTCAAATGAACGTTTACTTTTTTTAAATTTTTTAAGATAGAAAAAAGTAACCGAATAAAAACCGCATAGCACAAGGTATGGGTGGTATAATTACGCCAGTAATAATGCAAGGATGTAACAGTCATTATCATCTTACCTATTTTTCTTAGGGGTATCCAAATTTCATTATTCTACCTAAATCTCTACCAAGTATAGTGGTTTACATTATATTGTTGACAATCAGCAACGATTTTAAAATAGGTTATGATATAATTATTAAGATATTTTCAACTCTAAGTGATATCAAGAAGATTTGTTGGAGGCTAAGACTTAGTTACATATCTAATTGAAATAGAATTCAGGGTCTTCATGATTACTATCCCTATGCTGTTTCAAATAAAAAAAGTGCTTAAGAAATGAATATGATAATATATAACCCTTCAATTCAAGAAGTCAACATAGCATATTGCTCAATTATATTTTATTTTAGTAAGATTGAGTTCAATGTTACTTTTTTTTTTGAATCTTATACATCGTAGAGTGTCTGCAAATTGTTGTCATGTTTGTAACCTTAAAACCAAAAAAAACACCATAAACTTGATATATTATTCATGAACTAAACATTTTCACTGAATAAATCTTTATACCTTTGACAATGCCATTTGAAATTGATACATTCTAGTTAAAGTTCAGTTTTAATAAATTCTTTTCAATTTTAAGACGTATAGATAATATTTTTCTCCAATTCAATTCAATTCAATGCAATGCAATACAATTCACCTCATTTAACAAAAATACGTTTGTATACAACTGAAAAAAAAAAAGAAGCTTTTTAGTGTATGATAAATTCACAGTTACATGCATGTACTATTATTGTGACACAAACGATAGTATATACACGATACGATGCCCTTTCTAGTATCTCTTTTTAATAACGAATATTTATCGTATCCAATCACAAGAAAAAACACCCATATGTCAAAAATATAAATATTTCTAACAGTAAACTCAAGCAGAACAATGTAAAGTATACCTAACTACAATATAAAATTATAGTAATTAATTTGTTCATAGAAAAAGCATAACACATGACGATGAAATTAAAAAATAACCCATTGATGTGATAACTACTCTTCATTACAATTGAATATAGAGAAAAGCATGCGATGGATGATGATGCATTCAACTAAGACCAATCAGTAAAACAAGTAGTAATTATGTACGTACGTACAACATTAAGACTGGAGAAGAACACCTTACAAAAGAGGGAAAAAAAAATATTTCAATGAGACCGTTACAATTTTTAACAACCTTTTAGTAAGAACAAGAAGAAGAAGGGCATTATCATTATTATTTCTATTACTATTACAATTACTACTACTATTAAAAATTTTACATATAGCAAAAAGAATAGAATAAATGAATGGGGGAGCAGAAATTAAATAAAATAAAATAAAATAAAATAAAATAAAAAAATCTTTCGCGTTTTCTCACTTTCACGCACAAAATTAGCTTCCTCATCTTGCTCATTGAAACCAAATTTAACAAAATTTTCACAAAATTTGTTCGCGGTTCTTCGCGATATATTCAGATAACACTGATCATATATAAGCATCGGGCTTTGTTATTTAGTTTTTTTAAAGATAAATGATGACAGCGAAATTAAAATTTCTTGAATTTTTTTTTTTTTCACATTTCAAGATAGTAAATGAAAACCTAAATTTAAGGGCGCAATCTAAATATTTTTCATTTATTTTTTTTTAAATTTTTTTTTTATATTTATTAGCACGTGCTTTTTTGTTCTTTTATTTTTTTTTTTTGTGCGGGAAAATCCTTAATTGACAGAGAAGAAGATAGACAAATAAATAAATAATTTTAAATTTATTAAGACTTCGGCGGCTAAAGGAAAAGAAACCGTTAAAAGCAATAGCATTAAAAGATAGCATTATTACAAACTATTATACACACACATACATATATATAGACACAGCATTATTATACAGTTATGACATCACAAGTTTCAAGATTAGATCGACAAGTTATCTTGTTAGAAACTGGGTCTACACAAATAGTCAGAAATATGGCTGCTGATCAATTAGGGGATCTAGCAAAACAACATCCGGAAGATACTTTATCATTACTGTCAAGAGTTTATCCTTTTCTTCTAGTGAAAAAATGGGAAACAAGAGTAACTGCAGCAAGGGCTGTAGGTGGTATCGTTTCATATGCACCAATTTGGGATCCTAATGAAGATGATGATGAAATGAAACAAGATTTATCAAATGAAAATGATCTTGAAGAAAATGCTAAAATTAAAATAGAACATGATATACAATTAAAATTAGAAGAAATAACAGACGAAGAATTATTACAAGATGATAAACCATTATATTCCTTATCACAATGGAATTTAAATGAATTATTAAAATCTGGTAAAATTTTATTAGCATCAAGTATTAATGATTTTAATGATGAAACTTCTTCAACAACAGAAGAAAATAAAAAAAAATTATTGAAAAAAGATTCACAATCTTCTTCAATAAAAGAAGAAAATACACAATCAACTGCATCATCAACCACAAATACAACAGGTTCTAAAAAATCAGCTCGTATGTTAGCAATGGCAAAGAGGAAACAAAAAATGCAAACAAAAAATGTTCCAAGTAAACCAATTAATTTATCAGAAAGTTCTGTTTCAAAAAGTTTAATGAAAAATTCAAATAACAAAGATACTCCTTCTACTTTAATTAATCCAAAATTAGAAATTACTGAACAATCTGATGCAAATAAAATTATGTTAGAATCTGTTATGGTACCGATATTAGAAAAACATGAAAGAGTTGCCGGTTTAGTATGGCAATTCCAAGGTATTTATGAATTATTATTAGAAAATTTAACTCATGATAATTGGGAAATAAGACATGGTGCCGTATTAGGTCTTCGAGAAATAATGAAAAAACATGCAGTTAGCGTTAGTAGAATAAAAGGTAAATCCAAAGCCGAAAATGATATAAGAAATAGACAAAGTTTAGAAGATTTAGCTACCAGACTAGTAACCATTTTTGCATTAGATAGATTTGCTGACTACGTTTATGACACTGTAGTTGCACCTGTTAGAGAATCTGTAGCTCAAGCATTGGCTACTTTATTGATACATTTAGACGATGATCTATCAATCAAAATATTTAACGCATTAGAACAATTAGTAATACAGGACCCTGCTACTGTAGTTCAACCACATAAAATTTGGGAAGCTACTCATGGTGGTCTTCTTGGGGTACGATATTTCGTAAGTATCAAACAAGAATTTTTATTATCAAATAATCTATTAGATAACGTCGTCAACATTGTATTATATGGACTAAACCAAGTGGACGATGATGTACAAAGTGTCGCTGCATCTATATTGACTCCGATTACGAACGAATTTGTAAAATTAGAAGCTTCTAGAATTGATACAGTTGTAACAACAATTTGGACTTCATTAACAAGATTAGATGATGATTTATCATCAAGTGTAGGTTCAATAATGAATTTATTGGCAAAATTATGTAATCATGATGAAATTTTAGATTGTCTAAAGAAGAAATCAGCAAAGAATGCATCAGAGTGGTCGTTTAAATCTTTGATACCCAAATTATATCCATTTTTGAGACATTCAATTTCTTCTGTTAGAGAGGCTGTTCTTAATTTGTTAATGGCATTTTTATCTATTAAAGATGATTCTACTAAAAGTTGGTTGAACGGTAAGATATTTAGACTTCTTTTCCAAAATATTATTTTAGAGCAGAATCCAGCGATCCTTGAATTATCGTTTAACGTTTATATTTCATTACTAAATGAGTATAGGTTCAAGCATACAGAAAAATCTCTAGATCATGTTTTCAGTAAACATTTACAGCCAATGTTACACCTATTAAATACACCAATTGGTGAAAATGAGAAAAATTATGCTATGGAAGTACAATATATTTTAAAACCTTCTCAACATTATAAATTACATAGTGATAAGAAAAGATCAATATCAGAAACTACCACTATTGAATCAGATATACCTGCACCTAAGAATAGTGAACATGTTAATATAGATGCTCCAATGATTGCCGGTGATATAATGCTCCTAGGGAAAGAACTAATCATAAACACCAGAGTTATGGGAGCTAGGGCTTTTGGTATAACTTTATCTATGTTTCAAGAGTCTACCTTACAATCATTTGCATCAAACGTTTTAGTACGTTGTTTAGATCTACCATTTGCGACACCTAGAATGCTTGTCGGTATTATCATTACCGAATTATGTTCTAATTGGGTCACTCACAACCCTACACATAACTCCATTCCACCATTTATTGTAGATATTTTTGGACCAGTATTGAATGAACAATTAAATAACCATGACAGTTTACCTCCATTCAGGGAACTTGTCCCAAGTCTAAAAACATTAAGAACTCAATGTCAAAATTTATTGTCAACTTTTATTGACGTAGGCATGCTGCCCCAACACAAATTACCAAGTATAGCAATTATTGTTCAAGGTGAAACTGAAGCTGGGCCCCAGGCTTTTGGAATTGAAACCGCAGAAAAAGTATACAACGAGTATTATGATAAGATGTTTAGATCTTTAAACAATTCATTTAAATTACTGGCCAAAAAACCTCTAGAAGACGCAAGGTACAGAATTCTATTAGCAATAGAATCCGTAAAGGCTGCCAAGGTTGCCCGTGAATCAAGTATCCTGGCCAACTATGCGTCTGTCATTTTACGTTTTGAGGGACTTCCAGCTAAGTTAAATCCAATTATAAGGTCACTTATGGATAGTTTAAAGGAGGAAAGAAATGAAAAACTACAGTATATGACCGGTGACTCCATTCTGCATTTGATTAAGAAATTATTAGATTCTGGTAAGGCGAATGTTGCGAATAAAGTGGTTAAAAATCTTTGTGGATTTTTGTGTGTCGATACTTCAGAAGTACCTGAATTTGACGCAAATGCTTCTCTCCAAGATTCAATCCTAACTTTAATAAAAGAGAATTCACCAGTGGTTACTCAAGAAGATATCCTTTTAAGAAGAATCACCGATGAAGCTCATATAAAACGTAGAGGTGGTATTTGTGTTTTAGGGAAGCTGTCAGAAACTTTTGGTGAACAAACATTTGAAGATGTACCTCAACTAAGAAATATTGTCATTGAACCTATTAGAAATGTTGAGAAGTTGATAGAAAATGATTCTGTAGAAACTATAAACGGTCAATCACTTGTTGATGCAATGGGTATTTTACGTGCCTTATACAAACACATGAGCGCCTCTCTTCAAACTAAAGAAATCATCCCTTGCTTTCCAAAAATGTTGGTGCTACTAAGATCTAACTATTCGGTATTACGTTATTCTGCGGCTAGAACATTTGCAGATATAGCTAAAACGTCAGCCGTATCGGTTATGACATTTGTTATTGAGGATATTTTACCTTTGATGAATAGCGCAGGTTCCACCTTTGATAGACAAGGTGCAACTGAGTTGATCTATCATTTATCTATTTCCATGGGTACAGATATTTTACCTTACGTTATCTTCTTAATTGTACCTCTATTGGGACGTATGAGTGACGTGAATATTGATATCAGGAATCTAGCAACAAGCACGTTCGCATCCATCATTAAACTAGTTCCTCTAGAAGAAGGTATAGCCGATCCTGAAGGTCTACCAGTGTCATTGATGGAAGGTCGTGAAAGAGAGCGTGATTTCATTCAACAAATGATGGATCCTTCAAAGGCCAAGCCATTCAAACTTCCTGTTGCTATAAAGGTAACATTAAGAAAATATCAACAAGACGGTGTCAATTGGTTAGCATTTTTGAATAAATATCATTTACATGGTATTTTATGTGATGATATGGGTTTAGGTAAGACATTACAAACTATTTGTATTATGGCAAGTGATCAATACTTAAGAAAAGAGGATTACAAAGAAACAAAATCTATAGAAACCCGCCCATTACCTTCGTTAATCGTATGTCCACCATCTTTGACAGGTCATTGGGAAATTGAATTTGAACAATATGCGCCATTTTTAAATGTTGTAGTTTATGCAGGAGGCCCATCAACTCGTCAAGCTTTGAAGGATAAATTAGCCAGTGCTGATATTATTGTTACCTCTTATGATGTTGCTAGAAATGATCTTTCTGTAATCAAAGAATATGATTATAACTATTGTGTTTTAGATGAAGGTCACATAATAAAAAATGCACAATCAAAGTTAGCAAAGGCTGTAAAAGAAATTGTTGCTAATCATAGATTAATATTAACAGGTACCCCAATCCAAAATAACGTTGTCGAACTATGGTCATTATTCGATTTCCTAATGCCAGGTTTCTTAGGTACTGAAAAAATGTTCCAAGAAAGGTTTGCAAAACCAATTGCAGCATCAAGAAACAGTAAAACTTCTTCGAAAGAACAAGAGGCTGGTGTTTTAGCTTTAGAAGCATTACATAAACAGGTTTTGCCTTTTATGCTGAGAAGATTAAAAGAGGACGTTCTTTCCGACCTACCTCCAAAAATTATTCAAGATTATTATTGCGAATTAAGTGATTTACAAAAACAATTGTACAAAGACTTCGCAAATAAGCAAAAAAATGTTGTTGAAAAAGATATCCAAAATACTGCAGATGTTAGTAATAAACAACATATTTTCCAAGCCTTACAGTATATGAGAAAATTATGTAACCATCCTGCCTTAGTATTATCTCCTAATCATCCACAATTACAACAAGTTGATGAATATCTGAAACAAACAGGATTAGACCTTCATGATATTATAAATGCACCAAAATTAAATGCTCTACGTAATTTATTATTTGAATGTGGTATCGGTGAAGAGGATATGGATAAAAAATCTTCTGATCAATTCATGCCTACTGGTAATGTTATTTCTCAACATCGTGCATTGATTTTCTGCCAACTGAAAGATATGCTTGATATGGTTGAGAATGATTTATTTAAGAGATACATGCCTTCGGTAAGTTATATGAGATTAGATGGTAGTGTCGATCCTCGTGATAGACAAAGTGTTGTTAGGAAGTTTAACGAAGATCCTTCTATAGATTGTCTTTTACTAACAACAAAGGTAGGTGGTTTAGGTCTAAATCTAACTGGTGCAGATACGGTTATATTTATTGAACACGATTGGAATCCTATGAATGATTTACAAGCTATGGATCGTGCTCATAGATTAGGACAAAAAAAAGTTGTCAATGTTTATAGAATTGTTACTAAAGGTACTTTGGAAGAAAAGATTATGGGTTTACAGAAATTTAAAATGAATATAGCATCTACTGTAGTCAATCAACAAAACAATGGTTTAGCATCTATGGACACACATCAGTTACTAGATTTATTTGATACTGATAACGTTCCAAGTCAAAATAAGGAGGACAATGTTCCACAAAATCCAGATATGATGGAAGATGTTGCGAACGAAACAGGTTTGAGTGGCAAAGCAAAAGAAGCTCTTGGTGAATTGAAAGATTTATGGGATCCTTCTCAATATGAAGATGAGTATAATTTAGACAATTTCATAAAGACGTTACATTAACTGAATAATTTCAAGACGTTACATTCCAAATCAATTATTTATTTACACAAAATTATAGAACATACACAGACAACATTCGATACGCAATGTTTTCTAAATAGCATATTTTTAATATTCATGTAACTTTATCATATTTTAATGCATTTTCTCCGTTTGATAATAAACATCTTATTTCTTTATAGAATTTCAGGCAATATTCGGGACTGTTTTTAAATTGAATATTTAGCATCTGTGAGTTTCATAACAGACTTTAGTAATGAATACAGAAATTGGTTAATCTCAATTGGAAGATCTTGAAAATGTTCAGAAATACAAATCAGAGGTAACTTTTTCAATGTTCTTCCACTCATTTTTATCTTCTATATTTGACTTGTTAATGTGTTAGTTAGTAGTGATATAAAAAATGGTAGTAGTAAAAGCAAACATACAAAACATTGAACAGCGATCACATTTAATATATCTCTATAAATTTTGTGCAATAATATATTTTCAACATTTATTGTTTTCAGAATTTTTAGATACATTAATTCATTGATACTGGAACCTAGAATTGTGACAATTCCATTTTGGGAAGGATTATCAAGAAAAAATACCCCATCTGCCCTATCGATAAAGGCCGCGTCTAGAGAATCCAGTAAATTTGAAGTTGCCAGGACTAGTAAATTATCATATTTTTTTAATGAATCCAGTAATATTAATAAGGTACTTACTACTCTTACGCTATCTGTCGTTTCATTTTTACTTAACATATTACTTCTCGAACACGCAATCGCATCAACTTCATCAAATAACAAACATATAAATGAATTCCTTAAACTTGATGAGTTTAATAAACATTCTATATCTTTGAAAATCAAGCTAAGATTTTTTGAGGATTCTCCAAACCATCGAGAAAATATTTTTGCACATGATATTTCAATTAAAATCCCATCTTTGACATTAGTACCAATATCAGATATACCACTAGAATCTCTTCGTATTGCTAATTTGTTACATAACGCTTTACACATTGTTGTTTTACCTGTCCCAGGTGGACCATGTAACAGTAGTAATTTATTGTTGCTATTATTTACCATTTCTGTCTGTGAAATGTTTGATGATGCAAATTTTGATAACTTTAAGGATATTGTTGCGTAATTAAACATTCTTTGTTTAATATTACCATCAAAATGCAATGATTCCCAAAGGCCTTGTAATTTATTTGATGGGAGCACTGTAATTGTGGTATAATTTAACGTATGACTAGATATTGGTAATGAACTCAAAAATTTATCAATCGGACCTGTCATTGATAATGTATCACCTTCGAAATCATCATCATCTATATTATTTATCTTATGATCTATGTTTATTTTATCAAAATCATCCAACTCTGGGATACTTGATGTTTCTGATGCATCTTCTACGTAGTGGAAAAAATGAATATTGAATTTCATTTCTTTCATTGGGTTAAACACCTTTTGCTCTATACCTGGTTGTGGCGAAGAGATCGATGTTGTCAAGGCTATTAGTTTGTCATATAAATGTTCCAATGACTCAATTTGAACCAAGTCATCAGATATATCTTTAAAATATTCAGAATATATATTTTTAATAAACAAAGAGAGTATCAAATTTTCTTGTCCATTTTCAGTGCAACAACTTTTAAAACTGTTATTTTGTTGATACAACACAACTTTAACTAAACTTTTAATAATTTTTGATTGTGCATCTGTTGGTGGATCAGATATTTCCATACTTCCTTGTCCTTCAAATAATAAATCTTTTGCAGTGATGAGTTTATTGTGTAATTCATCACTGTTTATTTTCAATAATCTATTTTTCACTACTGTCTTTATGATATTATAGAACATCTGTAGTTTATTTTCAGCCACACTAGCTCGAACCGCATCCTGTTCCTCAAGTTTTTTATCTCCTTCTAATAATTGTTGTACCAGTTTCATAGTACTGTACCTTAGTTGCACATCCACGACAAAGACCATGACTTATAAAGATCTGAACCAATATGTTAATATTCTTTAATTAAATGAGGATTACAATTTTCCAACACCATGTTGTGATATTCTATAGAACATTTGAAGAAGAAAATCCTAATAAAAGTGATTAAATCATTCTTAAAAATAGCCGCCAAGCATTTTCTGTTTTAACCAAAAAAAATTCGAAAAGGCGATCATACATATTTTGGTAGCGACATATGTATTTTTCAATATTTAAAATTTAGGTAATAGTAATTGAGATATATTTTCTTATAAATGTATTAAACAAATACATATATTTACTCTTACTATCATATAAATAAGCCTCGAGTTTAATAGATACTTCTTTTTCTTCAACACCGAGTTTTAATAGAAATATGCCATCTCTATTGTGTTTTGCTTACAATAAACTTATTATTATATTTTTATACCTATTTTTTCAAAATATTTATACGGCGAAATATCACTTCTATAATTTCTGAAACGTAAAAACCATAAAGAAAGAACTAGTGAAAATTAATCGATGATATTAAATGTGACTTTGTATTCTGAAAGGTAGACAAACGTAATCTAAAAATCATATTAGTTTAGGAAACTGAACATCTATTTGTGTTATTAATGGATGAATTGCAGGCTAAATCTGGAGAAGATGATATAACCAAGGAAAAAATTGTCGATGAGGACATCGATGAAGATGAAATTGCGCAAGATTGGTCTCAATTAGCAAAATTATCAAAAAAATCATTGCATAACACCTTACCTAAGAGAGGTGAAAAAGATTATGAACCAGATGGTACAAATATACAAGAATCTTTATTATTCACTGCACGGAAGGCAATGTTTGATACTTTATATAATTCAATAAGAGGATCAACTGTCAAAAATCAAGTAAAAGCTTACTATGTTCCAGAAAAACATGAAGCTGTTATTCTTCAACCAAAGGGTAATTTCTTACAAACGATTGGTAAAGTTGATAAATCAGGACAATGTTGGTTGCATCATCATGAATTTGTGTATCTATCTGAAAGAGGAACAATTACTCCATTTTTATTAGGAAACACAGATACCACAGATGAGGAAATTCCGTTATCAATGGAAGACTTATATGCATATTTTAAATCACAAGTAGAACTAGATTATTTTTTTGTTTATGCTTATTTAAAAAGATTAGGGTTCATTGTGTATTTGTCGAATAGTAAAAATTTTGATCAAACATCATTTTATCCCCAATCTCATAAATCAAATACAACAAATAACATTCTTCGATATCCAAGGTCGATAGTATCAAATTTAAACAATTTGTTTCAAATTACAAGAAAAAATTTGTTTAATGGAATTTTTTACACATACTGGAATTTTAATTTTTTCAAGTATAGAACAAGTGCAAGCATATATTTAGGTTTAAATAAATTAATTCCATTTATGGAAGTTCCTAAAACACAGAAAACTTTACGTTCAAGAAAAGAAATTTTTTTGAAAGAACCAGAGACATCCTGTTCTAAAACGACTCTAGTTTTTGACGTTTGGAAACCACAGACAAACTTCAAAAAGAAGAGTCCCGGACTGCCTGATTATCAAGTGGCAATCTACAATAAGAACGAACCAGTTCAACATTTCCCAACTTTAGAAGAATTGCAACATATATTCAATGCCCTCGACTATAAATTTGATTTTCTAGATGATATTGAAGATGATTTAGCATGGAATGAACATTCATATACAAATAATATTTTACGTAATGATTATCTAGATAGACTGAAATCTAAAGCAAAACAAACACGATCTAGTTTAGGTGCAAAACAACAAACTACTAAAAAGAGACGTCCCTTGAACTCATATCCACCTCATATTCAACAAATATTAAGGTTAAAAAATGGATATCGAAGCTTTCTTCTAGCCATTATAGATGATGGATTAATAAATTTTATTAAATTATCAGAGGCAGATTTCGGATCTGAAAATATTTGGTATAACCCTCCTAATAATCATAAGCAATATAAAAAGAGGCCAAATGAACCAAGATACAAAAAATATTGAATTTTAAAAAGATATATTAATTTAACGCTAGACATTTATCTATTATATATATATTAGTATGTATTAGTACATTTATCTTTAAATAATGATTGTTTAAAACAGTAATACAAATATTATTATATGTGCAATATTCTAAACTTTAAATATGAAAACTTACTAATTAATTATTTGTCATTACATTGACATACCCTCTGCCAGCTTTCTTCTTTCTTCTGGTAGTTGGTGTAGAACTCGAAAGGCTTATTAGATCATCCAATCCATTGGCTTTCTTACCAGATAAATTAATACCAGGGTTAGTCATCATTACATTAGGGGTTGAGCTTGATTCAAATGAAGGTTTAGTATGCTCTGAGCTTTTTAACCCAGATGGAGGCATCACTATATTGCCTACTTGATTAGAACCAGTGATTAGGTCACCGTTGTTAATAATACCAATTGTAGAACCAGATCTTGGCTTTGACTTTGGCTCTATATTTTTCTTTCGAACAACTGGTGGTGGAGGCGGAGGAGAAGACATGCTTGCCTGTTCTTCTTCAGTACTATCTTTGTTGACCCAACGTTTCAATTTCTCATCATAATAGAAATTAGTTTTATGGCCTAATTTTGCTTTGACAGCCTTCTTTTCATTTGGATCCTTTTTCAACCAACCAAACCAACCAGATGATGGACCTTGATCAGCATCACTTTTCTTTCTTTTCCGCTCTTGCTTCTCTTCTTCTGCTTGTTTCTTTGCCTCTTGCTCTTTTACTAACCTGCGTCTTTTTTCCTCCTGTTCTATCTTCTTCTTTTGCATCTCTTCCTCTGCTCGTCTTTCCTCTAATTCTTCTTCATCTTCGGATTCATCTTCAATAATATCGTCGTATTGATCTCCTTCATTTTCAGTTTGAATAGAAGAAAATGGCTTAAAATTTAATGTAGAGGAGACTTTAATCACAGGTTCAAAAACAGCATCCGATAGTGGTTCAGATTGTTTAATTGGATCAAAACGATTTAATCTACTTTTCGAAGGAACAGTTCCGGTTATCTGTTTAGTCAGTGAACCTTGCAACTGTAGGTGCTCATCTTTGTTAACTTCTTGATTATCAAGTTGAGATGATAATTCTCTCCTATTATATAAATCATCATTTTGCTGAACTTCAGCCGATATTTGAGGAAAGTTTGCATTTCCTATGAAATTGTATTTATCAGTATTTTCATTGTTTCCCTTTTCAGGATAAATATACTTCTCAGTATTGATATTTTCAGTCGTTAAAGTTGGGATATAAGACACTCTTGTTTTTGGTTCTAATTTACTATAATTCTGTTCAACTGACTGCGTTACTTGTGGACTAATATCCTTTAGAACTTCATTATTATTTTTTTCTAAACTTTCTGATGATAATGTGCTATCGACATTAGATGTATTATCAAGAGAATCTGATGAAAGATTCACGTGTGTTGTGCCAATCAACTTAGCACTAGGAGATTGAAGAGTTACTCTAGAATCGATTGACTTCACATTATATTGATCATCATCATCTACAGCATCAGTACCGGGCAAATTCAAAGTATCAACTTCTCCTTCGGACAAATAATGATCAGTACTATCCTGAGTTCTAGTCTCGATTATAGCATGCTTTAGATTAGCGGTAGACAATGGAATTGAAGTAGCAGAAGAATTGGCATTTGAAGTTTGTGACAAATTTTGTTGAGAATTAATTGGCACTGGAGGTGCAATATTAGTATTTCTTTCTGGAGATGTCAATCTCGATCTTTGTGGAGTTCCATTTTCTGCACGCTTTGATATGGGTGAAACATCAGGGTTTGCCTTTGCTGGGATCGAAACAGTGACTTTTTCTGAGCTATCTTTTTTCACCACTTTAGTACCATATATATCATCAATTAGTAAATTTTGTGTTGGCATATATTGCTCTGTTCGAACCCTTCTTAAGGCATTGGTTTTGGCAGCAGATGCTACTGTTGAATCTTTGGCGAACCTATGAGGCGATATTGGTAATTTTTGATCAGGCATTGATGGCAAATATTGTTGGTTGGCATAGCTCTCATTTAATAACAGATTTTTGTTAGATGCACTATTTCTGGTTTGAATAAATGGTCTATCGGTTGAACTTAAATTATCAATCTGTACTTGTGATGCCTGGTGAAGTGGATTTTGGTAAGGAGTAAATTGAGACTGAGATAAATCTACCATAGATGAATTTCTTGAGGTCACTGGAGTAAATCCGTCGAATATTTTTTTCTCACCAGTTGGTTTTATCAAGGAATCATCATCTCCTCCAATAAACTTATTAAAAGATTTATCTAATTGATCCCACACACTGCTTAATTTTGGCTTTCCCAACCAGCCACTGTTGGCGCTCATCATTCTTGTTGTCAAATCATTCAGTTTAGCGCTGACGTTTATGTATATTGGTTCATTTTTAGGTATTGACTTTAAAATGTTCGTAATTTGGGTTGTATATCTTGAACAGGAAGGGGTAAGTCCTTGTTCATATAAACAGTAAGCATGGAATAACTTCTGAGGAAGCAAATCGATAAAACTGTTAAATTTAGCATCGTTATTGTAGATAAATTCATATATCTCTGCCCATATAATCCCTTGCGGAGTAGTTGCTTCACCAATACAGCAGAATTTGACAGTTGCATCTGGGACAACATAAGATGAACTCAAAGGAATATTTGCAATAAGGAAAACTATATTCGAAGGTAACGTTAGTTGTTTTTGATCTAAGAAAATACCAAATTCAATTAAAAACTCAAATACCATAGGTGGAATATCCATATTATGATTGGACTGCTCATCTGACTTTATAGGAATTATATTATTTAATATGGCCGACAAAATAATATTCCAATTATTTAGTGCCCAGGCCCCTTTTTTAGGATCCAAATATAATTCCTTCACTGCTTGTTTTGCGTTACCAACAAACACTTGGAAAATTAGATATAATAAATTAGCAGAAACAGTTGACGTAATAGACCCTTCCATAAATTCATTTGTAATGTATTTTTGAATTACATCCGCCCATTTCTCTTTCCCTATCATACTCCCAATTAATAGTGACATCGCATAATCATTTTTATCAAGTGCTAACTGTAGAGCAGCATCGTGTTCACCAGTTTGTAAATAAGCTAGGACCTTTAATTGTGAATTAACGTCCAATTTGTAAGCATTATGTACTACTTGAGTCTCCAAAGTAGAATGTGAAAGAAATCCTGTTAATTCATCCGAATTATACAGAATGTTAGCAATATCTTTCAGAGAAGCATCATCAGAGGCTTTCAATTTCAACAATTTATATATTGTCGAGTCCAGTGTATTGGAATCAGTAAACATATTATTCACGACATCATCTATCCATTTAATAATGTCCTTGGATTTAGTTTTCCCTTTAATTAGAGGACCTGGGAAGGATTGTAACAACTCATTTGGTTTTGAGATAATTTCATAATTTACTATATTGATATCATTGATAGAAGAAGAATCGGTAAGCATAAATGAGCCTTGGCCAGTTTGTGGAGGAATCGCATACACAACCTTATTAGACTGATTCCAACTAAAAATTGGGAATTGGCGATTTAGTAGAGCTTGATTATCAACAGCAGGACCATTCTGAACCATAGTATTGTTTATAGTATGGGCTTTAACTTGGGCCCCGAAAGGTGGTACATTCCCACCTAGAGCACTTCCAATTGGATACTGTACATTCCCATTTGGATTAACTGGATGGTTTGTTGGTATATTGGATTGAGGTTGGTTAGTATAACCATTAGGAGCATATCTACTCGCTCTTTCGCTTTGATGTGGGTTATATGCACTGGAACCAGATCGCGCATGTGACATTCTTACATTTGACATCTGGTTTGGAGGTTGCACTACTTGCAACATTCCTGATGAAGGTTGATTCAAAGCATTGACTGTAGGAAGATAGGATGTATTGTTTAAAGGATGAGCTTCGCTCCTTGGAGAAAATTGTGATAATCCACCAGATTTTATATTTCCTGGCGCATATTTACTATTTATAACTGTCGTGTCTGTTGCTACAGTAGAAGCTATTGACTGAGGATTATAATTGTGTATTGGAATGTCAGCTGGAGAAATCTGAGAGGAGCTGTGTCTAACTCGAGGACCATACATATTAGCTTTATTAGCTTCAGCGAAGCCAGGGGTTAATGGATAATTGTTAGGTATTTGCCCTCTGGCTTGGGGTATTGCGACATTTGGTAAAACAATTCCAATTTGAGACGGCATATTTTGAGGAGGTATTGAATTTGTTTGTTTGATTGGTACAGATGCATATGGATTAGACGGGATAGCTGCTAAATTTGCAGTGTTACCTATTGACTGATCCATAGAATTGGGCCCACTTTGAAGTAAAGGTGTGGTTTGCAATCCATCAGGTTGGTTACTAGCCACAGAAACTCGGCGATTTATTGGAATCGTAACATTACGACCAGAGTTAAAATTATTAGTGGGAACAGATGCTGGTTTTGCATGCACATGTATAATATCTTTAGTGACCAGATCGATTGGAAAATCGTATGCATCGGATTTTTTCTTTTCCTTGTCTAACTTTTGTGCTACTATACCGGTTTTTGAATTTGGACTTGTAATACTATTCTGAAATGGTTGAGGTGGAACAATAACGCTTGTAAGTGTAGCATCTCTTGTTGATTTAAGCTGGGCTGGTAAAATCGCAGGTGGAGTTGCTTGTGGTACCGCTTGAGGAATATATGATGGTTCATACTTAGAAAATGATCTATTTGTTTTTGTTAATGCTTTATCTTCTCCTTCCGTGTACAAAGCTTGAAGTTCGATATTTGTAGCTTGCTCTGTAAAATCCTGTTTATTATTTGATAATGGAATGTCTATTTCTAAATCGTCATCTGAATCTAAGAAACTATCTGAGTCATTTAAAACTTCAAGATTTTGATTTTGATTTTGATTTTTAATATTATCTGAAACGCTACCATCCTCTAAAGAATCATCGTTTTCTAAAAAGTCATCATTTTCGTCCAACAGATCAGCGTCATCTTCTAAAAATGAGAATTTTTTATCATTAGTTTGAGAATTTTTATTTGGAGCTTCATAATCGACGGCATTTTCATGGTCTACTTTTTCAAGTTGAGAAGTAGTTTCTTCTTGATTATTAGAATGCAAATTTGCTTGAATCCTATCCTCGGCAGATTGATTGTTGTATTGATTCCTACTATTATCTTGTGGTGTTGATTCAACAGGATATATTTCAACACCATTTTCAACAGATTCCGTACCTTGCACTTGAATGCTATCGGTAGAAATTGTTTGTGGATCTTTGGTTGATTCTTCATCGCCGATATATGCTAATGTGATTTCGTCTGGATTATTTTCTTGGGTAGTAACAGCAATTTCTCGGTCAATATCGTCTGAAGCATTGGCTACCACACTTTCAAATTCAGATAAGGTATTAGCAGAAGTCTGTTCATCTTGAGTTTTTAAATAATCAGGTGCATTAACGGTGCTTAAAGTTTGTTCTGGTAACTTGATACTAACATTATCTTCATTATCTTCCTGTATTATCTGCGAATTTTCTGATATATCCTCTGAATTTTCTTCTGAATTCTGCTCTGAAATTTCCTCTGAAATGATTTCGGTTGGTTCTGAACTTTGCAATAGATTAATATTTTCCAACTGAACATGTTGCTGGGAGTCGCGTGTTTGTTCACTTTTAATTCCGCTATCGGGGAATTGAGAAGTTAGAGTTACATTTGTCTTATCAACATTAAATACAGGTTCGTCAGATATGTTTTCACTTTCAAATGTTTCAATGTGATCATGATTTTCGATTTTTTGTTTTTCTGCTTCTTCAGTAACTATTGTATTATCTGAGATATCTACACTAGCGGAAGTATTTTGATAGTGTTTCTCTATAAAATCGTCATTATCTTTGATAAAATCGCTAATATCGTTATCTTCTAAGATTATTTTTTCCTTAGCATGCATCATTGTAGGAGTTGCAGTAGAATTATTGTTGACGATATTTAGATTAGAACCTTCACTGACATGATTCGTATGTTCTTGCCTATCATCAGCTCTCTCTAAATTAGGAGTAACAATTTCTTTATGTTCTATATCTAATTCTCCTTTGACAAGTTGATGCTGCGGAGATGAAGTTATATTTTCAGATATCGTTTCTGTAACAGTTGTGCTATTTTCGGTAATAATTGAAGGGAATTCTAAAATTTCATGAGTAGGATCTATTTTTATACCCAGCTCCTCTGAACTTGGTGCAATGTTTATAATATTATCATTGCTATTTTCTGATGTTATTGTTTCCTTTTCAGAAGCTTTCCTCTGCTTTTGCTTAAGTTTTTTTTTTTGGTTTTTCTTTCTCTTAGCCTCTGGAGTCATCTTATTTTTATCTTAAAAATAAACTGAAAGATGTCAATGGTATTATCAATTTTCGATACTATGTATCTATCAACTGACTGATATGATAATATTATTAGATTAATAAAACAGAAGGGGGAAATAATTACTATTTCTTCTAACTTCAAATATTACTTCCCTTTTAAAAATGGTTCGAGTCGGAAATACTTTAAACCGTCTTTAATATTTCTTCGGTAATAATTTCGACAAATTTGTACGATTATCGTCGTTAACGAAATATTGATACGATCAATATGCTGCAAAGGTAACGAACGTTTAACATAACGTTCGAAGTAGCTAAATTGCTCCTCCGTTAATAATCAAGATTTGATCGTACATACTTTCTATGCAGTTAAAAACGATAAAAATTACAAAATAAGATTCATACATTATTTTGTTCATATCCCTCAGTTATAAAACTGTTTATTACTTTTAAATATTGAATATAAAATTAGACTTATTATTTATATTTATATTTATATATACTGTGGAAGACAGAATTAAAAAGTCAATATAAATGTCAACGAATGCTCTTCCAAACTCTTAATATGCACAATTTTATCTGAATTATTGAAGGTAGCAGTTGCAAAAAGGAAATGAATGTGAATGTGCAAATCAATGATTTAAATTGGCTACCTCCTTAACTTTATTATATTAATCATTTTTTTAAAAAAAAAATATTAAGAAGCTACTTCATTACTATTAGGGATAGTATTAAATTCTGTTTCATATTTACCCAAAAATTCATAAGAGAACTTTGTGTTGATGGCAGAATCGTTTCTTACTAATTCAGGTAATATTTTCCATCTCCAGATAAAACTAATTTCCTTATCCATACCTTGAGTTAATACTCTTAGATATTGTAAAAATATTACGTAATAGTAAACACCTAAACCAGTGAATACATGCCACCACCCATGTAGTTCTAAAAATATACCAAGTGGTAATTGCAAATAACTTCTTCTAACATTAATGAAAAATAGACAGAAGTTGACATCTAATTGCCAAGCTAAAAATCCAATTGCAAATAATACAATACCTAATCCCATACAACTGGTTAAGTTTCTTTTAGCTAAAGGATCACTAACGTATTTGAAATTCAACCATCCTGCGATAATAACAACTAAGCCAGTAAAGAATGCGTAAGCGAATTCATGAATTAATGGATTTCTGTAAATAACATATACTACTGTTACTATTGTCAAAATTAATGATAAGGTTAACCCAACTGCCCACTGAAGTTTTTCTGAAAATTTTTGTAAACCAGCTTTTGGATGTTTATTTTCAAAATACTCACATACCATACTCCATGTGGGTATAGTAGTTGCATAAATCATTGGTAATTCATCTAATAACTGGTATCGATACTGTAAAGACATATGAAACAACCATGAACCAAATCCAACGATTGCAAAACCTATTCCAATCAAGATGAATCTAAATTCTAATTTATTTCTATATGCACAATATGTTGCATACAATGCAGTGATAAAATAAGTTATGTTTGATAAAGTATTTGACCATTCTGCAATATATGATGAAATGACATAATTTTCTTCACACCAATCAATAGTAGCTGTTACGTTACCCCAAAATCCCTCTATTGGAGTATCTGGATATGGCCATCTAAACATGGTCATTTTTTGTTATTAAGTATATTATCTTTTATATCTAAGTTCTAAAGTAAGCAAATATATGACTAATGGTTATTAATTATATCGTTCGATTAATCTCCCTTTATTCACTTGAAATGAAAGGATGGACACTACTTCTTTTTGTAAACAAACCAAAACAATAATAAATTAAAAGGCAAAATAAATAAGTTCTATTATCATTAAATTATATCTATCCCTTATATATAACTAAAATATACTAATGATTCAAGGAGATTTCTATTCGGATTTATATCGTACGTATCGTATGAATTTCAGAACCTAAAAGGGTATTTTTATTAACTTTTTCACATCTTGGAAATTAAATTCTATATGGTGGAAGGCTATTAAAAAATTTCAAAGAGGGACTGAGATCTCGTAGAAAAAGTATATATGTATGTACGTATGTATGTATGTATGAACAGATATGGTATAATATCTGTAAATGAATAAAGGTTACTTATTTGAAGGGAACTATGGCGATACATCACCGTATTGGTATGATAATATGAATATCTGAAAAGTAAAAATAAACGTAATATAATGAACTGTGGAAAAAAATAGTCAGCTAGGAGGCTGAATAAATTAAATACAGGAAAGAGGTTAAATAATTAACCCTTTTATGGTTTATTTGCGTATTTTACTTGTTATGTATACGATCTTGCAAGGCTAAGTAATATTCTTCATTATGTAATACAGTATTAATAAGTACTTTAAGTGATGATGTAGGTTATCGTTGGATCTGGTTGAAGTTGTTAAATTAATAAAGCCGCTCGTGTCTATAATCCCTTAAATATACAACTTAGATAATAAGAATGAAAGTACAAGTTGCAAATGGAAACTAAGGAAATGTGTATGTAATATCCAGCTGTTTATTTGCAGATATTATATTTAATCATGTATAGCTCCTCGTTTATGTTCTTCGTTTCTTTTTAGTTAGGAATATAAATATTCACTTCTTAACTTATGAAACATGGTAAGTGTTGGTACTCAAGTACTCTATGAATAGGAAATATATATTAAAAATTGTTGTAAGTTGTTACTAGACATCTTTTTTTATTGTTATTACGAGTTTATATTCTCCTGGGGAGTTTATATAATATATAAAATAAATAAAAGATATATGTATAATATAAAATGA
>JAJLTL010000044.1:0-81304 GCA_030568135.1 Vanderwaltozyma yarrowii
AAATGGAGTTTTATAGTGGGGAGTTTTTTTTCGTTTAAAAGTCCCGCCATGCCTATATGTGTGTGCACTATCTTTTGTCAATGTGATTGACACAAGATATGTATAGTATAGTATAGTATAGTATAGTATAGTATAGTATAGTATAGTATAGTATAGTATAGTATAGTATAGTATAGCTTATTAACGAGAATAGGGTCACGACAATACCGGCAAAAGGGAATTGTAACGGTTATATAAAATTATAACGAAGAGAGGAGAAGAGAAGAGAAGGGAAGGGAAGAGAAGAGAAGAAATGGTTAATCAATTACCATTAGTAATGGATTGATTAAAAACGTATATCACTTTCCATGTAAAGTTTTTATAATTACATACACTACTGGCTTTTTAATAGATGATTGATTGATTGATTGAATCAATAAAGAATAGAATAACTTACCTAATGTAATGACAGAAAAATACGTTAACATTTTAAAACAGTTATTACTATTATTATCACTGTATGGCCAAGAAAAAGAGGCGGAAAACAAACAATCAAACACACTTAACTAGTGTCAAATTCGGATAGGGTTGTCATTTAGGTACAATAAACCCTTTTTTAAATTAGGATTTAAACCGATATATTATTATTATTATTATTTTTTACCGTCGTGTTGTGTCGTATGTTGGCATGTTATGTTTCATTTTGAATTTAAATTTTTTGGAAAAAAAAAATCAAACATTTAACAGGGAAATTGCGTACGAATATTAAATTTGGAGTTAAAAAATTATATCGTTTGTATCGTTTAATGGTTTTTTCATTATAAAAAATTTTAATCGTTCTTAACAGGGCCCGGGAAAGAAAATTAAAAGAGGCTTTTCTCTCCAAAGAAACATAAAAAATAAAAAAAATAAAATAAAAAAGAGCCATAGCAATGTGTCCGTGGATATTTTTTTAATTTTTTTAATTTTTGGGGGAGGGGGGGGGGGAAGGGAAGGGAAAGAATAAGAAACACTAAATAAATAGCGGATCTTTTTGCGGTCTCGTGCCCGATTACATTCTGAGGTTACAAGCGATAAACACCTAGCATGTGTGTATGTTTCTAAAATGTTTTTCATTTATTTTTTTGCAAAGGAACGACGATAGAACAAATTGTGTGTGCGGTCAATTAGTTGAAATTAAAATGTAAAACCGATGTATTGGCGTTTCTTTTTCTTTTCCTTTTTCTTTTTTTTGAATTGGATTTTTAACATCACCACAGAGATATCTGTGGTGATCCCATCTTTTTTTTTTTTTTGACTTAGTTACATGCTGACTATGACATGGGTTTTTTTTTTTAATTTTTATTTTTATTTTTATTTTTAAGAATCTTTTACGAGCTAAGAATTATTGTGCTGTAGTTTTCTCTGTGATGTAATTTAATTGTGTCTTGTTGTATTTTGTGGATGGATGAATTGGTAAAAATTAATTAAAATATAAAATATACCTGTTCGTGTGATGGGATATATTCGGTGATGATGCTATTTTCACTTTCATTTTCATTTTCATTTTCATTTTTAACAGTTATGTCCTGATTAGGTATATTTTTAAGTAAATGAAAATGTACATCCAAGAATTAAAAAAAATGAAACAGCCCGAAAATGGCAAACAAGCACAGGCAAAATTAGGAATCATCTCTATCCCATCAATTCATTTTTTTTTTCTATTATCTATTTATTTATTTAATCTATACGAATGAAATACGAGGATGATAGTAATAATCAATATTATAATACGAACGTTTAACATCTTGCCAATCTGGTTTATCAATTTTAATATCATCTTCATCATTGCTATTACCTATTTTAATTGTTTGATATTCACATTTCATACCATAATTTTTAACATCAATAGATACAATCTTCTTATAAACTTCATAACATAATTGTCTATCTGCTCCTAATCCATTGAAAAATGAAAATATACCATTTGGTTTTAATAATCCAACAATTATATCCATTAATTCTAATATATCTTCATAATACTCACTAAATGTATCATAATAAATACCATCAAAAAATATTTCCCCATCATCTAGTAATTTATTTAAACTATCTTGCCATCTACCTTCTAATATCACAACATTATCATTATTAATCCATTTATCATCACTATTAATCTTATTGATTACATCAGGATGCGCTTCACAAATATAATGTCTTATTTTTTTATTCTTCTTGGAACTTTCTACTTGCAAAAGATCTTCGATATATCCATCGATTATACCCATACCAAACCCAATGTTTAATACATTGATATATTCATCATCTGCGTCGATTTCACTGATAAGCGTTTCAGCGGCTAATTTCATGATACCGTCTTCCCAATTCATCATAACACCGTCCTTATTATCTTTAGTGATTAAAGAAGTATCAGTATATTCTAATTTAGTCTCTAAATATACTTCTTGATTACCTGCTGTAGCATCTTCATCATTTACCACCAATTCTTCAATTTCATCTTGACTTACGTCATCTTCATCTAAAAATTCAATATTATCATTTATTTTTCTTAATAATAATTCTGCACTAACACCAGCATCAATCATTCTTTGATACAATTTATTATTAATACCATACCCATTATCAATCAACAAATCACCAATTGTCTTATCTTCATAATCAATAAAATTCCATCCTGCTCCATATTCAAATAATATATTAATCATTTCTAATACTATATCTTGTTCCACATCATTTAAATCTTTTGGAATGGATCTACATAGTATATGTAACGGAGTAGTATTTGATGTATTTTCTTGTTCTCCTTCTGCTTCTCCTTCTCCTTCTTCACCTTTTTCATAATCTCTTAGTTGTTCTAGTGTGTATGTTGCTGGAATACCATTAGATAAATAATATTTCAATTTTGTAACATAATGTTCTTTAGTTATTGGTTTTTCAGGGAAAGTCAAAAGATGATGTAAATCTGACATATTTGTGTTACTAATGTACTTCTTTTTGTTCTTTATCTCACTGTTGAATCAATGTATATAGTAGATCTGTTCATATATTTGAAGAAATATTTGAAAAGTTTTTTTTTTTTTTATTTTTTTCAATCTCATCCATCTCATCGCATCGACAATTTTAATTTCAAATTCAAATTCAAATTCAAATTTTTTTTTTCATCTATTTAAAAGGGTTTTAAAAAAAACAAACACAGAATACATACATATACATATATGTATTGAAAAAGAATATTTAAAGAGTATATATATTATATTATATTATATTACTATATAAGTGAGTGAGAGGGGGGGGGGGAGTAGCGAGAGAGAAAACGTTTCCCTTATAATTGTGAGAATCTTCTTTCTGCTTCTTTCCAATTAATTACATTCCAAATAGCATTGAAATATTCACCTTTTCTATTTTCATATTGTAAATAATAAGCATGTTCCCAGGCATCAACGGCAACGATTGGAATTACATTTGGATCAGTGATTGTATCTTGATTATAAGTTTGTACGACATCTAATTGACCGCCATTAGCTAAATTTTTAACAATGAAAATCCAACCCGAACCTTGAATACCCATTAATTTATTATTTGAAATTTTAATTAAATTTTCTAATGAACCATATTGTAAATTAATTTGTTTTAATAATTCACCAGTTGGTGGTTCACCACCATTAACATTTTTTGGAGATAAATTTTCCCAAAATAAGCAATGATTTTTATAACCACCACCATGAAATTTAATATTTTGTTGAACACCAATTAATTTATTTGCTGTATTTAAATCTTTTGGATTTTTAATCAATAATTCATTAAATTCATTAAATTGATCAACGGCAGTATTTAAACCATTAACATAAGTTTGATGATGTTTTGTATAATGTAGTTCATTAATTTTACCTGAGATAAATGGTTCTAATGAATTGAAATCCCATTTTAATTCAGGTAGTGTAACTTTTGTTCTTTTAAAAATAAAAGATTTTGTAATATTTCTTGTAGATCTAGCAAACATGATGTGTATGTTATGTTGTATTATTATTACTTTATAGTAGTAGTAGTATTACAAGTGATATAACAAACAAATACAAAAACAGAAACTAATCAATATATGTATACAAATACACACATATATACACACACATATATATATATATATATATATATGTATAAATCCCTTAACACCTCCTCCCCCCTGTGAACATATAAATTATAACTTATTATGTCATTCTACCATATAGACTATGATGATTATCCTGCATCCTCCGCATGTAGTCCCGTCCCACACGACCCTTACTAATGGCATTGAACAATTTTACCAACCACCCACCCGCCCATAAATTACCAATTACCAATTACCACTGGTAAAAATTTTTAGCAGTGATGAAAAATATTACTAACCAACCACATAATAGTAATAGTAATAGTAATAGTAATAGTAATAGTAATAGTAATTACATCAATGTAGATTGGCCAGGTGTGGTTGTGTGAGGGTAAATAATTAGGGGTGTACACTGTGTGTCTCCCCTCAACCACACACAACGTGGTGTACCGGGACACACATTAACTAGTAGCTTTGGTTTCCACTTGTTGTTGTTCAGGAGGAACTAACAAAGAGAGAGAGAAAGGCGACGGTTGGTTCGTGTTCATGTTGTTGCTTTGCTTTGCTTTGCAGGCGGTGCGGATGGGGGGATGGCAGTTGGGATGGTGGTACAGTTTAAATTTGTTTTGATACTTCGGCGGCTAAAAGATCTGCAAATGGAAACAAAGTGAGTTGTATATGTATACACATATGTGCGTGTATGTGTATGGTTAGTTGTTATATATATATATATATATATTTACTACTTTGTGTAACAATGTATATGGCTTTGTTGATATAATATATATTATCAATTGTCAATGCGTAAGGTAATATATGTATCCTGAATAGCTAGCTATAGTCAATCTATCACATTATCAAGAATGGTCTTCTGTTGAAGGACTGCAGACCTACACAGTGAGTGGTGGGGTATGCGTCTAGTTATAAAATTATAACTAACTAACTGTATTATACCATACCATACCATACTATACTATACTATACTATACCATACTATACTATACTATACTATACCATACTATACTATACTATAATTTATTATTTATTTTAATAGTACTATATACTTTACAGTATATGTATATGTATTTGTATGTGCATGTAGTACTGCTACTACTAAGGTATATTGGTTAGGTATATTGGTTAGGTACACTACTAAAACAATGTAACATTCCTCCCAAATATTAACCCGGCCTTACCCTTTATCAATATTTTTAAGATTTTTTCAATTACTTTCCCTTTTTGTTACACAAAAAAAAATTCAGAAAAAATGAAATTTAAATTTAAAAATTGTAATAATACTCTCCTTTGAAAATATTAACTAATGATTCAATGAGATAGATTATGCTCTTTTTTTTTTTTTAAGGATATTTTTATATATTATATTTCATTTTTAAAAAATTTACTTATATCCATTGCGATTGTGTTTTTATCAATATATTAATTAAGTTCTTTGTTTTTTATAAAAATATACGTTATTATTCCATTATACTATCTTATTGATTGTGTGACATCTACCATTCTTACGCATACACATATATACTCACACACATATACTTATTATGAAAATATAATAGATTAACAAAGAAAACCAAACCAAACCAAAAAAAACACAAATAAACACACACATACACACACACAACAATATTATGTCAAATAGAATTAAAAAACACTCTCCATATGATTACGTTTTTAAAAATGAATTAGGACATGGTTCATATTCAACAGTTTATAAAGTATTTGATAAAAAAAATATGAAAAAATGTTATGCAATTAAAGTTTGCTCAAAAAATCATATTATTAAAGAAAATAAAGTTAAATATGTTACTATTGAAAAAAATGTATTAAATATTTTAAGAAAAGGTAATCATCCTGGTGTAATTAAATTATATTATACTTTCCATGATGAAGAAAATTTATACTTTGTATTAAGTTATGCAATAAATGGTGAATTATTACAATTATTACATAAAATGAAAACTTTTAATGAATATTGGTCAATTCATTTTTGTGTACAAATTATTGATACTTTAGAATTTATACATAAAAATGGTATCATTCATAGAGATTTAAAACCTGAAAATATTTTATTAGATAAAAATAATAATTTAATTTTAACAGATTTTGGTGCTGCATCAATAATTAATAATAATAATAATAATAATAACAACAACAATAATAACAACAATAATAATAACAATAATAATAACAATAATAATAACATTCAATCAAATGAAAATGAAAATGAAAATTCTTCTTCTTTTGTTGGTACTGCAGAATACGTTTCCCCTGAATTATTATTATATAATCAATGTGGTTTTAGTTCTGATGTTTGGGCATTAGGTTGTATTATTTTCCAATTTTTTCAAGGTTATCCACCATTTCGTGGTTCAAATGAATTAAATACTTTTGAAAAAATTGTTGCATTAGATTATAAATGGAATGATTTAAATAATTCAATTCCATTATCTGTAAAAGATTTAATTAATAAAATTTTAACAATTAATCCAACAGAAAGATTTACATTAAATCAAATTAAAAATCATATTTGGTTTCAATCAATTGATTGGAATGATAAAGAAAAAATATGGACAGGTATTGATAAATTTGAATCACAATCATATCAACAACAACAACAAAAATGCATGTCAAATAATATTAATAACAACAATAATAATGACAACAATAACAACATAAATAATAATAGCACTAATAATTCATTACTTAACGATAGGCAATTACATATAATTGATACTCCAATAAGAAATATTCCAATTACAAAACAGAAAAAGAAAAAAAAACCAACAAAGGCATCAAATACAGGTAGTATTGTAGAATGGAGAAAAAAATTAGGTATATCATCATTAAATATTTCTAATATGAACACAAATACAGATTCATTACAAATTAAAACTCCAACAGAAAGAAATATACCTACAAATCCAATATTACATACTACTCATTCAAGAGAAAATTATAACAACAACAACAACAATAATAATATGATATACATGAGAAATAAAGATACCAATAATTCCAACCCAAATTTTAATAATAATAATATAAACGATTTTATAATGAAACAAGAATACGTTTATGTTCATGAAATACCCTATGATGCAAATGGTCCTGATATGTCTTTATCAAGTTATAAAAGAGTTGATAACGATTTAATTACCCATTTGGTTTCAAATCATAAATTAGAACTAAGATCAACAGTAGATTTGATTCCCAATTTATTAACTTTATACAAAAATGGAAGTCTTGTATATTGTAACAATAATTTATTTAATAATTCATTCGATCAAATTCCAATGGTTAATATTGGTGATACAGATTTATCAATGTATGATTTTGAATTTAATGAATCAACAAAAAATGGATTTTTAATCTTAGAAAAATATAGGTATAAAATTTGGTTTATATCATTACCTATCATAACAACACTTCCACAATCAATATTAGAAATACATCCGGTAATAAATGATAAAATTACTTGGGTTGATTGTTTATTTAAATCAAGACAATTATTGGAAGATCAACAGACAATGACAGATATGATGATGCAAACGTCATTAAATTGCAATAATAAAACTAAAGCAGGGAATGAAACGACTGTTAACGTAAACCCTAAAATATACAACTCTCAAAATGTACAATTACCGTCCCCACCAGACTCTGCTCAACCAGAACTCGCTACGCCACATGTAGCACCACCGCATATATCACCACCACAAATAACACCGCCACATATCTCGCCACCACGTACATCACAACCACATATATTATCTCCAGTTACAGGATCTCAAGCTACAGTACCGCCAGTAACAGCACCGCCAGTTATTGAATCATCAGATACTGCTCCTCCATTTATATCAACAACAAGAAATGTTCCTCCAACTATTGCAAACACAGCTGCAATGTCAACCACACGCATATTATCTGAAGTAAATCAGGAGTCAGCAGGTCCAGAGCCATTGAAGGTATCAAGTCAAAAATATACTGGCTTCAATTCTGCAACTTCAAATTCTGTTACCAATAATAACATTAATAAATATCCAAACAGAAAACAACAACATAATGCTCCCACAAAAAGAAATCCATCTTCGAATTCTTCTTCAACAATGCATCCTGCCTCATTTGCACCGACACTAAACAGACCAATAACTCCTAAACATCCCGTAAAAAAATATTCAGCACCTTCGAATATGATTATTAGTAGTAGTAGATATGAGGTATTACATACTCTAAGAAAAGATGGACCAATCGATCCCAAATATTATAAAAATAGAGAGGTTTCATCAAGTTCAGTAAACGATCGTGAAGTAATGGACACTTATAGTTCGAACATTGCAAGTAGCGGTGCATCTGCAGCATTCAAAAATTTACAGAAAAGAAAACTATCAGAGAAGTCACAACTAAAGACTAAATGATTTGTAATCTTTAATTACATAATTGCATAAATAGATTCTTATAATGAATTTTAAATTTAACGAAACTTTTATATATAATTTCGACCATATTTAATAGTTCCTGTGAAAAATACAGCAGGCAACAGTGGAGACTAACTAATTATAATAATTTTCATAATAATAAAAAAATAAAGTAACTCCGATACGGGGAGTCGAACCCCGGTCTCCACGGTGAAAGCGTGATGTGATAGCCGTTACACTATATCGGAATAGTAAACTTCCCGAGAATTTAAAAATGGTATATACATAAGTGGTAGGTGTTCGCAATTTTAAAACCTTTCAAAACCTTTCTAGTAATAATAATTAATAAATTGTTCTTGCTTCATTATTGTAGAAGTGCATAATTTTGTTATTAACTTACATTGTCCTTTATATAAGTGTAATTTTTGACTATAGCTTCTATAGTTACTTTGCCAATATGATTCTTGATACGCAAAGTTATAAGCTCGTTGCTTTCATACTATCCACAACCTTGGTTAACTTATATCATGTCGTTTGTAGGATCATATAATTGATTATGTACATTTTCTTCCAAGAATGGGTGTTACGGTATATCATAGTGAATAGAAATATGAGCTTTCACAGATATTAACTTTCAATTTATAAAGTTTGAATTTTCGAATTGCCAAGATAAGATTGAACTTCTAAGTTATGTATGATTTATTCTTCTTTGTGTATTTTGTGTTGTCATCAACTTAAATATACCCCATATGGATAATCGAGGCTTAGTTGATCTTATAGACATAAATTATCTTTCCCCAAAAGAAAAAATAAGTCTATATTTTCCAAAACAACATTATAAAGTTATGATTTTAAGTCATGAAGGTGAATGAGGTTCATATTATAAATTATAAATTGATTACGGCATTACATTAAAATGAAAGAGTTGAACTGAAATATATAAATTATAAATATTAAATTAAGTTTAACAAAGATAAAAAAATCATGTACGAGAGTCATTACTTTATTTTTTAGAATTTAATTTGGTTGCATCGAAATACAAAGTTGGGTTAAACGATGTAATATCGGCAACTGTACATTTACCATCAAACATTAGTTGTGTCATAATTAAAGCAGATGCTGGAGCATTGTTAATACCCCAACAAGAATGTCCGGTAGCCAAGAATAAATTCTTTAAATTTGTTTCACCTAACAATGGGCCTGATCCTGATGGTATATTTAAGACAGGTAAGTAAGAAGTAAATTTTTGTGAAATTTCACCTTGTGAAATATTTGTAGATAATTTTGAAACATAATAGTATAATTCATTACATTTTTCATCATTTGCTACAATATCTTCTGGTGAATCTGGTAGATCAACAAATGTATCACCTTCACCACAAATATAAATTTCATCTTTTCTTGGATAAATTTCTGGTGAAAATACTTGATTATCTTCAATTTGTAATTCACTGAACATGGAATATGGTGAAATTGGATTTTCTTCGGTATTACCAGGTTTAACAATAACAGAATGAACTCTTAATGAAGAAACTGGACAATCAACTAAAACTTTTGTAGTCCATGGACCTAAAGTTAATAAGACTTGAGAAGCATTTATAATATTTACAATTTCTTTACCATCTTCAACATTCTTCGGCAGATAAGTAACACCACAACATTCATTATTTTCATTAACTTGTAATTCTGTAACTTTACCTTTAATTAAATCAACTGCACCAGTTTCCATTGCTTTTTCTAAAAAGAAATGTGTGAATTTATATGGATGAATTTGTGCAGTTGTTTGAGGTTCACCAATATATGACCAATTTTTAACTAATTTTGTTTTAATCCAGTCAAAAGCCATTGGTAATAAATTACGAGATGTTCTCATCATTACGCCACCAGTGCCTAAATCGAGATCATCTGTTAAAGTTGAAGCATTTGAATCCATTGTTACAGAAGAACCCATTGGAACAGAAGAACCCATTGGAACAGAAGAACCCATTGGTACAGAAGAACCCATACCAACTGAAGAAAACTGAGAATCTTGTTGCTCATCTTTTGACATTCCAATGGAAGCAGGAGTATCCATTGAAGGATCGTTAGGACTATTGTTTGCGGATGCAATTGCATTAGCATTTGCTGCAGCTTCTTTATAATCTTTTGCTTGCCCATGAACGTTTGTAAGACTATCAACAGCATTCGCATTTTCATCCTCTTGTTGTCTTGCTAATGGCTCCCTTAATTTCAAGAATTTTTTTTGAAATCTTAAATGTCTTTTCTCTTGTTCATCTTTTATATTTTTAACATCAGCTTCAACAGATAAAGCGTTTAATCTTCTATAACCCCAATTTTTTTCACCATCGAATTCTTTTGTTAAATCTTCATGTAATTTAAAAGATAATGGAACGATTTGTTCTGGGAAAGCCCAAGTGGCAATCAAACCACCAGCTTTACCAGATGCCCCTCCTGCTACTTCACTTGTTTCTATTATACTGATATGATATTCATCTGGGTTAAATTTTGGATGTTGTGTTAAATAATATGCAGTAGTAACACCAATAATACCACCACCAACGATAACTATATGTTTCTTACCTTTACTTTTCTCACTAGGATAAGATGAGTATGTTAAATTATCGATGTTTTCATTTGACATGACAGTTTAATCGTATATATCTTATATACTTAATGATGTTCCTTGTTTAAGGATAGAAATATCAAAATATCGATACGTGTATGAAATATATGTATCTGTATATCTCTCTATATCAGCGTTAATATATATATATATATATATATATATATATATAATGATAAATGTAATGTGAATATCGATATATATATATAAATATCTATAAGTAAGTAAAAAATTAAAAAAGAAAAATTAGGTTTTGTGAAGATAACAGAGTAGGAAATACTGGGAATTAACCACATACACACAAATGTTAATTAAAATATTTACAGTTTAAAAAAAAAATTAAAGACAGCTAGATGGGATGGGATACCTTATATGGATATATCAAAAGAACACATCAAATAAAGCATAGCTGTTGCTTTAGCCAGTTTAGCTTTGTTCAGTTCAGCTTTGTTCAGTTTAGCTTTGTTCCCTCCCTATAAACTGAACAGCTGTCTCTTATTATTATTACTTATCCCTTTTCTTCTTCCTTTTCACTTGGATAATTTTTCACTTTCCTTTTTTTGAAACATTTTTCCCTAATGCTTCGAGAAATAAAATTTCGAAGTAAATGTTTTTATTTTCATTTTTATTTTCATTTTCATTTTCATTTTTTTATTTTTACAAGCTAGGCTGAAATTCGTATGAACCTTTTGTGGGAATAAGGATACCAGAAAAGAAACATCTTAGTTAATGTCTCGTAAAAATGTCAAAAAAGGAAATTAGAAGCTAAGACAGAATATTGGGACAAAAAAATATTTTACAGGGAGAGAGAGAGAGACGGAGAAAAAGATAGTGTACGCACGCACGTACGTATTTTGAAATTTCGAACTATTTTTAATAGCTTCTAGTTTTCATCTGTTTATCATTCTCATTAGAAAGCCAGGTAAGGAAATTTTTAAATATCCAAGAGGAAAAAAGAAAAAGGGAATAGAGAGCTTTTCTCATTTTCACTGCTGACTTGATCTTTCCATTTTATGTTTCTCCCCGTACACGCTCTTACAAAGATTTCCTTAAAAAAAATAAGTGATGTGATGTAAAAGTGTTATAAACATTTGAATAGTTTTTCATTTCCTCTCACAAAAGCTGTTGGATGCAAAAAGTTGTGTTTTTTAATTTGAAGAAGAGATTGAAAAATTCTTCTACGGTAAAGAACATGTCGGCGTAAAAAAAAACAGGGCCGCAATCTTTGCTTTTAACTTTTTGAGAATTGATATAGTAAATTGTAAGCAGGACAATAGCAATAACTGGAATTACAAGTGGAAGTTTATACTAGAAACACGCTAGAAAGTAAACTAAGATAAAAATAACACATAATTTAATTATTCATTTAGAAGCTGGAATCAATTAAAAGTGTCTAAATTGTTCATTTACATTTTCTTTTCTATGATCTTTTTTATATGTGCTTCCTTTTATATAATAGGCAAAAGGAAACTCTAGCTGCTAGTTATTATAAGGAATAGTACAAAAAGACTATCATCATGGACATTTGGTATAATAATAAGCAGCTCATCTCATCTTGTATGTAAATATTGTATTGTATGAATATTCCTGTATTTATTTTTTATATATATATATTTTTTATCGTTTAATGTTAAGGTATCTATTACCGTCTTGAATATGTAATGATAGACGCTCATTAAGAGCATTAATTTCGTTTAATTGGCGTTGTTTCTTTTTTCTTTATAGTATTTAATAGTAAATAGTCGTATAATTATAACAAAGGTAAGCATAAGCATAAACTGTAAAGATAAATATAATGGATGCTCGATATAAATGAATGGAGGGCAATATCTTTTTTTTTTTTTTTCTGTTACGTGTAAATTTAAAGTTTACAATGCAATGCAAATAAATAACTACTGAACTTTAAAAGAAATTGATTGACTTCAATTACAATGAAAACGACTAAAAATGTCTTAACTTTGTTTAAGATTATGTTGCCATTGTCAAAGTTTTCAATACAATAGTTTTACTGTCATGTCCTCATGAACAAAGATACGTTTTGAGTGCTTAATAGGGGTATATTACCACTGTATCCATACACACACACACATGAACATAACCACGCACACAAATATATATTATAAATGGTATGAGAATGTCACTGTTCCGACCGATATATCTTATAGTATTTAGTTAATGTAAATCAGTTGAATGCGGAATGTAGAGCTGCTGCGTGTTCTTGTTCATTGTGCAAAACAATCGTATTGAATTGTTATATTTATAATTATGAACTACCTTATATATTTCATGTACAATTGTCTAAACCAAAATCTTTTGAAGTGTTTTGTAAATAAATTAGTGGGATTTATATTATTTTATTATTCTTATTGTTATATATTTGCATTCTTGTACAGCAGGCACATTTATAAATATATATATTATTCATCATGAAATAGGTGTATTTATTCATTGCATATTAGACTATTACATATATTTAAAGGGTTATTGCTATAACTAGTAGTACTATTAATGCAATAATTAATAATATAATACAACAATCATTCCATTTTTCACGATTCTTTTCATATATCCATTCCAATTGCCTCCTACCCCTTGTCAACTTACCAGATATGGTATCCATACCTTCATCAAGGTCATTCAGTAATTCACTTTGATCCATTAATTCATCACCCATCGTTCTTGCTTGTTGTTGTAATTGTCCCATAGTAAGGTGGATATTATCAAGTTGTTCTGATTGTTCAACATACATTTGTTGCTGCACATTATCAACAGTATTACTGTTATCATTATTATCGTTATCTATAAAGTTCGTTAGGTCATCTTCCGCCTGTTGTGTATCATTATTATTCTTAGATTCATTTAATATATTATTCAAAGAATCCTCTAAATCCTTAACTTCCCTTTCTTTCAAAAGGGCAGATCCTTCATCACTTCGTTTGATGACTTCAACACTGCTATATAAATCATTAATTGTCTCCCTACATTCTTGCATTATTTCATTGAACTCGTCATATTGTTCATTATTCTTGTATTTCGCATTTTTAAGTTTATTTAGTTGATCTCTGGTATCGTTAACTACCTGCTGGAAAATTTCATCACCATTTGTCATATTTATTTACCTCAGTTGATTTATGAGCCTCTAATACCCTCTATAGTATACCATATAATGGTTATAATTAACAAAAATAATGAATATTTTTCTATATCTCTATCCCATGTTAAAATCCGTTTTTCATATTTCATAATTTTTGTTTTTTTTAGTTCCCTGAAAAAAAAAAACATAAAAATTAAAAACACATACAAATGTAAAGGACCAGATTTTTAAATATTGTATTAGAAACTGTTGTAAAAGTAAAATGACTTATCATACAACACAAGAAAGAAGATCCCAGAAGTTTTAATTGTCTAAAAAGAATGTCTGACCTACCTGCACACTCTCCAAAGGAAGAATCTACAACACCAAGCTTGAACGATATTTCAATTAACAATATAGAAAATAAAAATGAATTAAAAGCAATTAACCTTGCAGAAACTATAGGTGGTTCCAAAACAAGAAAATTCTTAAATGATAATATTACTCCACATTTATTAGAAGGAATGAAATTAATAGCTGTAGAAAAGCCATCTGATCCATTACGTGTATTAGGTGAATATTTAATTAAACAAAGTGATATTATAAAAAATTCTGAAAATGCAAATAACTAATTTTAAAATTCTAACTCGATTGATCTTTCATCCTTTTGTAATACTTTTAACCCATATCCGCATAATAAACTCATGATACTGATTCTCCAGCCATTCCATAATGCAAATATTTTCTTTTTAGGATCATTATTATCCCCTTTTTTAGCATATAAATCTTTGGATTTACTATTGAATATCAATAAATTTTTATCATACCCAATAGGTTTTATAATCAATTCTGTATTTTTAATACTAATTTTATCTTTAGTTTCTTTTCCTCTATTTAGTAAGTAATTGACTTGACAACGACGTAACATTGTTTCAATAGGTAGTTTAATAAATATTCCAATCATTTCGAATGCACAGAATGCTATATTGTAGAATTTAATTTTACTAGAATCTTTAGTTAAATGAAATTGTTTAACCCAGAGTAAAGTAAACATCTTTTCGCTAAATAGGGTAGATGATGTTCTACTGTTTGTAGTTAACGAATTTAATATAGTTAAAACCCAAATATCAATAGGTAATTTAGTCATATCATTTTTCCATGACCAATCTTTTATCATCTCTCTGAAACTACGAGTACTGACAACAGTTTCATCTAGAGGAACATCTTCTATGGAAACAACAGGAACTGCAGCTTGGATCGATGTTACAAGTAGTTTTGTTCTAATTAAATCTAAAGGAATCAATACAATATTCGTCAAAATATTAGAGCAAACAGTTAATACCATTGAAATTTTAATATCACTTAAGGAAGAATAGGATGTACTCGTTTGTAATATGGATTCAAAGAAATTTGGATCAGAAATACCAAAAAATGGTGATAAAAGTCCGATAAACCAGACATTCAAAGTCATATTAAAGAAATTATATATAAATGTTGTATTGTTAGCTCTCCACAATCCTCTAATACCTTCTTTTTCTATTAAAGAATTCATTATATCCATGACATGAAGGGATTCAGGTTTAATTAAAAGGTCATTAATTGTATCTATTTTAGTCAAACTCTCGGTTGTGGACAAACCAACAGCATTCAACTTGGCTTCATTCTCTGACATTTTAGGGAAAAAGTCAATTTCATCGCCATCTCCAAGGTTTTCATCATCTGAATTTTGTAAAGCAATAGGTATTAATGATTTATTTCTTTGACTATTTAGAGCTAATGCTTCTGTGAAGTCCCCTACTTGTAAAAGACATCTACTAACTTCAAAAGGTTGCTGTATTAAATGTTGTAAATATCTCCTTGTAAATTCTTCAACCAATTGATTCATAATTTTTTTCCATATGTTAATATTCAATAAATCATTCCATTCTAAATCCTGAATGTTTTTATTACCAATAGCGTCGACGCTATCTGATAATATATTCCCATTGTTGACTTCATTATTGAAAAGAATATCTTTATTTTGAGATGAGATACCTTTTGTCCAACTAGATAATAGTCTAGATATGAATCCTGTACTGGTATTATAATGTACACCATTTGGTTTAATACCATTATTTGCTGTCTGTACAATTTTTAATTTAGAGGCTATGGTAAAACCATGTGGATCAATCACACCCTTATCAGGTCTATATACAGCAGAATAACCTGCATCAAAGGTCTCAGGATCATAATATGGCCTTGCCTGTATTCTTATACTTTCTTCATCCATTTTAGAGTAAGAATCCGGTTATCCTTCTCGTTTATTTACAATCCTTTTGGAGGTAGTTATTGATTTTAATTGTATGTTTATTTAAAATTATGTTAAATAATTGTGTTTTATTTTTTTTATTTATCTAAGGCGTTGTTTGCTACGGGAAGTTTTCTTAAAAAAGGACCTCCGCAAATTCATGGACTATAAAAATAATAATAGCACTGCTGCTAATACGTCAAAAAGTTTTCATTTTTTAATTTGTTTCAGGTACTCAATATATTGATTACCCTTTCCTAAATATGTTTATCTTCTAAGTAATAGGTTGGTTTAAAGTTAACTATCAATTCTAGGATTGTCTAAGATCATTCTTAGTTGTGGTATTTTCGAGAGAATTGTCCTCTAGTTTTGAAGTACTAATGGTGTTATCGAAATTTATTTGGTCATACGATACTGTTCTTCGCTTACCTTTTACTCCAGCAACATTTATTTTTTCATTTTCGTTTAAGTTAGTGTTATAATAGGGTGATTCTACGGATTGTGAACCCATAAGTTCTGTCAATTGTGGGGAAAATTTTAAGTCATTTTTAATCGATTCTAACTTCTTCTTATATGTATCGGATAAAGTATCATTAAAAGTATAATAATGTTGTAAAAGATCTTGGAACTCTTTGTTTCTTTCTGATATCAGTTGTTTGACGCACATATGATCGGCTTTAATTTTATTTAATTTCATCTCTTCATTTTTAATAGTATTCTCTAATTCTTCTAATAATCCCACATTATTTTTATATTTTTCTAACTTTTCTTTTAGTAATATGTTTAATTCTCTTTCTACAGTCAATTGATCTTGAATTTCTTTTATAATCTTGTTATTGTTTATTATTTCATATTTTTTTTCATACTCCTCAATTTTATTATTCAACATCTTCAATTCTTCACCAAATTGTGAAATATCTTTCAAATAAGTATGATTGTTAGTACTTCTTGATAGTAATGAGTCAATACTCAATTTCAAATCCACTGAGCTTTTATTAATTGATTCCACTACATTATTGATAGATTTATTTTCATTCTTTAATGTTTCTAATGATCGTTTAATGTCGTGGAAGTCATACACTAATTCTAAGGGATCTGGCAAACACTCTTTCTCTTTAGTTAATTTCTCTTCACTGCTATCATACAATTTCATATTATATTCAAATATGTCTATCTATATAGGTATATATATATTTATATAGTAGTTAAACAACTAGTAATTAATTATTGAGGAAAAAACACCCTAATAACACTACGCTGTTCTATATCTATCTCAACTCAATCCTGAATATACAATCTACAATACAACTGGGATATATGGATATTTGTATATACTGTCTATATAAATGTGACCTTAACACCAAAAATTAACATGTTTTTATTATGCTTGGTGATCGGCGGCTAAATGTATTTAGACAATCTCTCAAATCATCGAAATCATTTCAAAGGGATTTGCCAGAAAAATCATTTTTTAAATCAACAAAAATGGTCAGGTGGCCACTAAGTTGTAAATGTGACTGTATTTTATAATACTATGAGCAGAACATCTGTACATTCTACGCATTGTCAAAAATAAAATAAAAAAAATTGTTGTAGTTGCGCGCACTTTTTCCCCAAAGAAAATACAAAACTTGAAATTGTTTTTACTCTTAAGACGACTCGGTACCGGTATTGGATATTGTGTCCTAATCACTTAGGTGGGAAGAACTCAAGTGATACTTTCCTTTCAAATCTGATCCCACTAAATTTCTAAACTTTCATTCTTAATGCGAACAGTTTCTGTCTAATCGAGTTGCTTCCTGTCTGGTTGCTTGCTGGGGAGAATTTGATTCTAGTGGTGAATTGTTTGCAATCGAGCTATTCATCCTGCCTAAAACTTCTATTTCCAGCTGGGGGAAAGCTGTTCCTTAGGCATAATATTCTCATTTTACCATATACCCACTAAGTTTAGTTTACTTACTGTGTTGTGAATTATTCACTGTCTACCAACGGATTGGAATGTTTCAATATGTTTTTACTGCACTAGCTGAATAGTTTCTTAACAGTAATTATATCGTTTGTCTCTATGGATTGCGTATGGTTAGAGTAGGTGAAACAATTATTGAAATTTTATTGAACTATAGGGTTAAATTGTAATATTACTTAAAAACTTGTATATAAAAACTTGATTCTGATAACAGTTAAGTTTCAAAACAAGTCACTCACATCACCAATCTAATAATGGCTAAGTTCTTGAAAGCTGGTAAAGTTGGTACGTATTATTGATATTACAAGGGTAATTTTATAAAACAGAGTTTTTGAAGAAGTAGTAATGCAAGTTTTTAAAAAACAAGCAAATAGAGAATAATGATACAAAGTTATGATTAAAATACTCGAGAATATAGTGGAGACATTGAAGCTCGATAGTGGATGAACAAATGTGGAATAAATTTAATTGAGTTTTTAATCTTTATTTTTTTAGTAATGTATGCTTACTCTTCTTCACCATGAGAGGATAATACTTTACATGAATAAAGAGAAGAAATCAATTGTTATTACAATTAATTTAAAGCATATACTGTTATTATGGAAAAAAAAAATCAGTTTGAATCCTCCACATGCACCATTTATGAGAAATCATTCATGTCATTATAATAATAAGGTTTGAATATAATGGAATACTATAACCACTGAAACAATTTATGATTCTATTTGTTTAACCTCCAAATAGCTTTAAAGAATTCGTATACATAATGTAATCGTGTTTTTAAGAGTATTATGGAGATATTGAATGCCATAGATCATGCGTGACTGATATGGATTATTGAGTTTATTTTCAAAATGCTTAACTTTACAAACACTACTTCTGAAAAAAATATATGTTTACTCATCTTTTGAATTATTTTTACTAACAATTTTTATTTTTATTATTATAGCTGTCGTTGTCCGTGGTCGTTACGCCGGTAAGAAGGTTGTTATCGTTAAACCACACGATGAAGGTACTAAATCTCACCCATTCGGTCATGCTTTAGTTGCAGGTATTGAAAGATACCCATTAAAGATCACCAAGAAGCACACCGCCAAGAAGGTTGCTAAGAGAACTAAGATCAAGCCATTCATCAAGGTTATCAACTACAACCATTTGTTGCCAACCAGATACAGTTTAGATGTTGAATCTTTCAAGACTGTTGTTTCTACCGAAACTTTCGAAGAACCAACTCAAAGAGAAGAAGCTAAGAAGGTTATCAAGAAGGCTTTCGAAGAAAGACATCAAGCTGGTAAGAACCAATGGTTCTTCTCTAAATTGAATTTCTAAATAGCATTACATTTTCAGCTTCAATGTATAGACTGGTCAGTACTGTGATTTTATGTAATTTATAATAACCATTATTTTTCATTTATTTACGACATTTTTCTGTTTTTACTACATTAGTCTCACTACATAGATATACAATTTATAAGGTATCGGATAGCCTGCATGTTTCGCAGCTAAAATGGATAGGGATATTGCAATTAAGTAAATGCGTTTATGGTAAGCACATAGGAATATGCCACTATATACTATTTTGCTATATTAACAACTATTTTATTCATAATATAAACCCTATCTGTTCTATAAACGGGTTGCCGTACACAACGATACACTTTATAAATAAATTTTTTCATTTTTCAATTTCAATATTGAAAAGTATTTAAATGAATGATTTTTCATCAATTATTTCTGAAATATTTACTTGTCTTATTTTAAACTTCTATTATTAATTATTTTCTATTGTTCCCTTACGAAAAAACCAAGGAAGTCTTTTCCTTTTTATTTTTATGATGAACGTGAGTGCATTTGGCTCGAGATACTTTGATAATTTATTATCTATTGTGTCGGTGTGGAAAAACTCAAGCTACCTTTTATTTTACTATCTGATTTAATTAATTAATTACAAAATGAAAAGTTGGAAAGACGACCCTTAGTAATTGTGTGTTAAAACACTGAAGTAATCTTGCATAATATTTTTTGGAATTACTATAATAGTAATACAAGTAAAATCTTACTATATGAAGATAATCCAATGGCACACATTGTTTTATGTATAGAATCTAGAAGTTTGGAGGGAATAATTACCTTGTATAACTACCTTGTTCGTTAGTTAGCAGTCAGTATATATACAATATTTTATTGCTTCAGTTAAACTATCCCTTTTGTACATATATTGCAGTACAACATCATATAGTATGTTGAAATTTTGATATCTCGCGTTAATATCTTCAAGATATCTTGATTCACAATTTTAAAAAGTAAAAATTATTTATTGATAGAAAAGTATTCAGTTTGGGAAACAAAGATACACCCTCTTTAAATTGAAGGCAATCGTTATATCAACAAATTACCCCGATTAGATTCAATATATCTATCAAGTATGACTGATAAGATTATCCTACCAAGTACATCGGACGAACAAGCAATTACAACTACAACAGGTTATGAATATACAATAGGTCCCAAACAATCTTTACCAAATGAGGCTACTGCCCCAGGAATTCCTTCCAGATTATATTCTGAATCGCTAATGCATAAAAAGCAACAGGTTGCTCTATCGAGTATGGCTTTCTTATTTCAGGAAATGATTTCACAAATTTATAAAAAAAGTAAATCGACAACAGAATTTGAAACAAAATTAAGTGAATATGGTAATAGAATAGGTACTAGATTATTAGAGGTATTAAATTTAAGGGCATCGCTTCCCTCTAGTGGTTATGTAAGAAATTCTACTTTTTTATCTTCTAATACATCAAGTACAACTACATCAACAACATCTGGTAATACAAGTAATTCAGTAACGGGAACAGGTAATACAAGTACTGGTTCAACATCAAACAGTTCTGAAAAAAACTATGAAAATGCGGAATCTTTGAGCAGTTCAATCAGCCATATGAGACGTCGTGATTTAAAGATCTTAGATATTTTACAATTTATTCATGGAACTGTGTGGACTTATTTATTTGGTTCACCAAGTAATGATTTAGTTAAATCTTCAGAACGTGATAATGAATATATGATCGTTGATAATAATCCTGTACTTACTCAGTTCATACCAAACGGGGTATCCTGTGATTATTTCCTATGTGGTATAATCGATGGATTCTTAACAAATGCAGGATTCTCATGTACAGTTTCACCTCATTCTATGACAGAAGATGGGTATGACAATAGAATTGTTTATTTGATTAAATTTGACAAACAAGTATTAGAAAGAGAAACATTACGATTCAGTTCTTAGTTTCCCTGTTGACATAAAACATGCATATAGATACGTAGATAGTTTTTACCTTTTTCTTTTATACATTTAGCATTTCATTGAAATAAATTTAAAGACTTTGAACTAAATTTCCTTTCTCACCCAAGTAAAACTATTTTGATAAGACCTAATTTTTTCTTCAAAACGTAATTTTTTTTTTGTATAATTCAATCCTAAAGAGTCTTATAATTTTACTAACTGTACATTAATATTAATGATACTACTAATGTCTTGTAACTGATATGTGTTATCAGACGTTCACCTTGTATATAGCTGCTTTTGTTCTTTAATTAACTGTCACTTTATATTATGGATACTGTTACCCTCTTTGTAAAACCGCCTCCGATACCTTTTGAAATTTAAACATTTTAACTATTACAGACAATTGTTTATAGTGCAATTTGTATATATGAACAGCAATACCTTGGTAATGGTAGTTTATAGTTAGTATCTTTTTTGTTTTATAAGTAGAGTAAACAATAGATATATTCAATATTTGTGCTTTATATAGTTTTGTGTTTCCGAATATATTTTCAGAGGGCTCTTAGGATATACGATGGTTCATATAATGGATGAACATCATTCCAGTAGTGCGATGAATGGGTCGATAGGTTTATCGCATCATGACGAATCTGGGTCTTCCATGCCCGCACAGGTTTTATTTATGGATTCACATGAAGTGGTATCAAGAACAAACTCCTCTATGCCGTCAAATGCTTATTATCAGGTTGCTACCCCAAAATCACCACATGATTTGACATTAGATGGTGACCCTTCTTCAGAATTAAATATTCCTGATGAACATGGTGGCAATAATTCTGATATTAGAAATTCTACTGGCGATAGTGAAGAAGTAGAGAGACTGAAGTATGACACTGCCAAAAGTGAAGTCATGGATAAATTACATCTACATACTTTGTTAAATCATAAAGAAACTCAAAGAATTCAAAAAGAATTGGAAAGAGTTAATGCACAAATGATTTTACTCAAAAAATTACATGATGATAAAGGCTTGCCTGATAAAATAGAATCTCATTATGAGAGACAAATTGAATTAAAGAAAAATGAAATAGAATATATGTCAAATAATTCATCAGGATATTATGGAGATGGATCTTCTGTATGTTTTACTTCAGGGATGTCTTCAATATTAGCTCCACAAGCAAATAATGTTTCTAGTCAATACTATTATCAAACAAGAAGTAAGAGCCATGGCAATATTACTGAAGTTCCACATTTAAGACCTGCAAACTCCGCTATAATTGATTTGAGAATCACTGGTTCAAAATCAGTTCCAAATAAAAATATTAATGTCAATGATAACCATGCATTTTTAAATAATAAAAGTGATATAAATCAAACTTCAAGTAATCAAAATTCAGATATAAATCAATATAGACAAAATCAACTTCATTTACAGCACAAAAGGTCATATAGTTCCACTTGTTTCTTAGGTAATAGTGGGGTTATAGGGAAAACTGAAGATAATAAACCAATATTCAGGCGGTATGATGGTATTTTAGTTATTATAAATTGTGTTAATTGCAATCGTTCTGGTTTTACATCTGCCCAAGGTATCGTCAACCATGCCCGTCTTAAACATTCAAAAACATACTCAAGCCAACCACTTGCAGTTCTTAATAACCAAACTTTATTGGAAACTGCAAAACAAGATGCGAAAGTACTAGCAAAATTTAAAGAACTTGGATTAGACCCACAAAAGGAATATTTACCAAGTGAAATTGCTATTCCAGCATTAGAAAAAAAGGGAAGCAAAAAAAGTAATACATCAAAGGCTCCAACTGCATTAAACACATCGACAACTATCAAACAAGAAGAACGACCAACGGAACACCTAGAAAAATTATTCAATAATTCAGAAGGCTTTAATGAACTTGTAGATATGGTAAAAGAAGCACCAAATGATCTAGCCGTCGTTTTAAAACAGTCAGAATCGGAATCAGAATCGGAACATAGTGATCAAGAAGAAACAAGTGAAATCGACAGCGTGCTAATAGCAGATAAAGAAGAAAAATCACCGGAATATGCTCCTTCTTCTGATGAAAATCTAGGATCCTCCTCATCTTCATCAGAGCCTGGTTCTCCAAATATTGATAATAACAACAGTGATATGGCCAGTTCTGCTACAGACACTCCATCACCACAAGTAGTTATTGAACCAAAGAGAAATTTGAGGAAACGTAAGGTAGATGTAATAGAAAGAAGTACTATTAAGGATAGGTTAAGACCTGCTGAAAAAAAGGTTAGGCCAGACGTCGTTGCTTTAACAGAACTGCCAGAACATGAGAAGAGATCTTCTCATTATAATCTAAGAGCAAAATCTAAATTGAAAGCACACAATCATGATATTTTTTGATTAATATAAGTAACTTGATTACTAAAGGGATATACAAATTTTTTTACGGAATATATAGGGTTATATATTTATTTAACTATTAAATAGTTCTAAATACCATCACAACTACACACATTTAATTGCTTTGTAGTAACATATTCGGTGTTATAATATGATTTTTTTAGTCATGTATTTATTTACATTTAAAGAATGTCACATTTGAAAAACTTCCATTTCCCGATCTTTATTATATAATAACATTTTTTAGAATAATAGGTAAAAGCATCCCAATTTCATAAGATATTAAAGTATTTTTAAGTAGGGAAGACAGGTAAGAAAGGCAGGTCCACATTCAATGAAACCAAGTCGATTCCTTCTTTCGTACCTTCCAAAGTCTAAGATGATTGCTAGCAAATGGTTTTATGGCACTGATATACCGAAAACGAAACCTTATGAACCAAATTATATAAGTGAAAAACCAGCAGAAAAATTTATCCCATTTTCCAATCATGATTCAGAAAGATTAGAGAAACTGTACAAACAGTTTTACAATACAGACTCTAATGTTCAAAAAAATGAACTTAAGAAAAAAATATTAGTAAATGAAGATTATTTGTTTGAGGTGAATATAGAGAAAATGTTACTAACCCCTACTTATTGGGAAGGACCTGGCTATGAAGTGCGGAGGGGTTTATGGTTTGATTCTAATAGCAGACCATTGTCAGCAGATTTAACAGAAGAACTAGAGGCTCATTATGCATCTATAAAATTCACGAATAAGGATGGGACAAAAAATACTTCCCAAGATATATACAATCTAGCAAAACCCCACAGGGAAGGAAGTCTAGTAATGTACTTAGATGATAAATCAGCGTTTATATTAAATGATATATCAGGAGGACAGATACAATTGCATTTCTTGAGATCATCTTTAGCTCAATCAATGCCCATTAATGCGGTAAAAGTAATTAGAGGATTCGAGAATATACCCCCAAGAGGTATGCCAAACTCCAAAACTGAAGCTACAATAACTGAATTAAATAACAGATCTAAGCAATTAGGTCAATTATCGGACCTATTAAATTGGGAATTATCTGGTATATTTGGTGGAACTAAGGAGAAAAAAAATGAGACTGTAGAAGTTAAAAAAGAAAGTGATAATAATATATTAAAACATGAAATGGAACATGATTATGACAATAAAGAGGATGAAGATTCTACAAATCAACGTAATGTTGATCATTTAATTTTTTGCGTTCACGGAATTGGACAAACATTAGGTAGAAAGTTTGAATATGTAAATTTTGCACACACTATTAATTTACTACGTACTAATATGAAAAGTTTATACTCAAAAAACGAAGAATTACAGACTATGAATAAGGAAAACGGATATAATGATTGGAATTCTAATTGTAATATCCAGGTATTACCAATTACTTGGAGACATGGCATTGAATTTGAAACTGATATGAAAGATATTGGTAAGAATGTATCAGGTTTACCAACACTTAATGATATAACCGTAAATGGTGTTTTACCATTAAGAAGACTCTTAGGTGATGTAGGTCTAGATATATTATTATACGATGATCCATACTATAAAGTGAAAATCATGAGAGAAGTTCAATCATTGCTAAACAGTGTTTATAAATTATACCTGGAGAAGAACCCTACCTTTAAAGGAAAAGTGCATTTGGTAGGCCACTCACTTGGGAGTTTAATTTCATTTGATATATTATCTCAACAACCTAGATTTCCCTTAAACTTTGAGGTTGACAATTTTTACTGCATTGGCTCTCCGGTATCAGTATTTAAACTTGTCCAACGAAGAAGAATTGGCGAAGGAGGACCTGGTTCTGATGAGGGTCTAGCCTATGATAAACCCAAATGTAAAAATTTATATAATATCTTTCATGTTTGCGACCCTGTTGCCTATCGATTAGAACCTAGTGTTGTCCCTTCAATGTCTGCATATGAACAGGCCTACCTGCCTCATTTTGACCAAAGTGGTATCGCTTATAAAGTCTTAGAAATGGGAGGAAACTTATTTAAGGATTTCCCAGGGACAGAGAAGAAAATAACTACCTCCATCAAAACAAAACTTCCTAAAGACCTTCTGGACAAAATACAAGCTCTAAACTATTCAGGCCGTATAGATTATTCGCTAACTCCGAACATACTAGATGTTGATATTATATCTGCAATAAAATCACACGTCTCGTATTTTGAGGATATCGATATTGCGGGGTTTATCTTAAGAGAAACTATAAAGAACAAGGAACCAGTGCTAGAGGTAGACGTATTTCAATCAAAAGAACAAGGGACAGTTCCATGATACATTAATCGAAAGAAAGAAAATCTATATTAACTATATTAAACACGGAAGGATATTATATTATGGGGGGTATCGAATAATTATTTTATAAATTTTTATGTAATCAATAATTTATACTATATGAATATATCAAATGCTAAACTATTTTTGAAATAGAAATGAAAGAAAACGTTTTTTCTTCTTCTTTTTTGATTTTCTGTCTTTATCAGTGTCAGTTAAGACCAATTTATCTACATTACTTGCACTTTTCACCTTACGCAAAGAGCTAGAAGAATTCTTCTTCTTTACAGTTAGATGGTGTAGTCTTCCTTCATTAGGATTTGGTGATACCAAAGTATCAAAGTTTATAGATTTCTTTTCCACTTGAGGAAGAGATCTACTTGAAGTTTGAAAGTCACTCATACTTCTTCTTGTAGTTCCCAATCCATCAGTTCCATCTATTGCTTTCGTACTTGTAGTAAACTTAATCTGTGAACGTTCTGTTTTCTTTTTAGATTTCTTACTAGATTTCTTTTTTTTATCTTGTGTCACCACATCTAACATAGTTGTCTTTGAGGATGGAATTGATTTTACTTTCCCTCCTGTTAGAATTTTTTTCATCTCATTAAATTGTGAAGAATTTCCATCGATTTCATCATCTGAAATATTGTCCAAATCTGTCACAAATTCCAACGAAGTCTTTATAATAACATTTACTTGTTCCAATAATTTTTGTTCTGAAGTCAAAGTTTCTGATTTATTTACATTATCCAAATTTTGAATCATAGTCATACGATGTGTCATGGCAAAATTATGTAATTTTTCTCTGGTAGTTGAGATTGCAGACCTACAACTTCTTACATCATCATCATCATCATCATCATCAGAATAATCTTCATTTCCACTAGTACTATAAGGGTAGTCCTCAATGTCACTATCGGAATCTGCTCCAAGTTCAGATATAAGAAGATCTGTAGATGGTGAACTTAAAATATTTTGTAGTTTTTCATCAATTGTTTTATCCTGATCAATTTCATTATTATTATCATCATCAATGGAAAGGTCATTTAAGTCAGTTTCAAGAACCGTTGTGGGTCTAAAATTTCTTTGTAAATTTGCTTCAAAATCAAACATTCTTTTTGCAGGTACTAATAAAACAGGTATAGGAAAATTAGTGGCTAATTTATCATTCAATCCTTTAGATTTCCATATGACCATACTTTCATTTCTTTTCAATTTCTTAGAACTTGAAACCAAGAAATCTGGAGTATACAAATTTGTAGCATCTGAAAGAATTTTCAACGTACGACCAATTACAAGTTCTACAGTTATTTTAATTGCTCTATCAGGGGGAAGAATTACCATAACATATTCAAAAATATCTTGTAATTTATTTTCAATTATATCTTTATTATAACCTGATATCCAAACACTTTTTAAAGTCTGATTTGATGAATTTGATGGTCCTCTTGTCATCGAACGTGCCCTTGAAGGGTTTCTACTCCGTATTCTGGATCTTGACCTTGACCTTGACCTTGATCTCGATCCAGAAGTGTTTCTTCTTCTTGAAGAAGAAGAATTTCTATAAATGGATGGTAAATTCGCTATTATGACAATATGATCGGTATCTTTTGATAATTCTCTTATAGTCCAATCTAATGCAACCCATGTATGTTTACGTCCACTAATATGACAAACTATTGTTCTTGGTACATTTGTTTCACCATAATCTGAATGTATTATTTTTTCTTTACGTTTTTGCTCTCTTGTTAATGGGACATAATTTTTATCAGTTATATTTAACATTTTTGATGGTTTTATTGGGAATACAAGGTCAGGTTTTTGAAAGAAAATAGTTTTATTATTAAGTCTATGTGCAATTGTATCTTTTCTATTTTTCCATAAAGTTTGCCAATTCAATTGTATTTTATTTATTATGATAGCATTTGATTCAATACTTGGTCTACTTGGATAATCAATCCTAATAAGTCTACCATCTTCTGAAATTTTAAACATTTGTGATAATGGATTTAAACTAGTTGAAATATATTCATTTTTCCTCTTTGGTGGTGGTGACATACCACGATAATAATTGACTGATTTTGATTCATCATTAAAATATTCTAAGTCACCATCATAATATTCACCATCATAATCATCGAAATACCCATCATCATCATCACCATCGGCATCATTATCATCACCATCATTGAAACGGTTACCATCGATCTCATCTTCATAATTATAACCATATTCATTATCATCACATAAAGGTACATAATCTAATGTAAATGGTACAGTATTGAATGATACAGTTGGCTTAAAATTATTTGAATTTATTGATTTAGCATCATATTTTTTATTTGAATTACCAGTTGATATTATATCTGGATATAACTTAACATTCCTATATATATTTCTTAATTGTTCATTTTGTTCAGCAGTAGGCATTTCTCACAACGACTAATCGATGTATTGATATGATAGGGATAGGGAATACTATACTAATGCCTTAATATTTGTCAAGATTCTTAAAAACGTATAACTTCTCCTTTGTATACAAAAAAACTGCAAAAAACACAGTCGGTTACTTAACTATATCGACAAAATATAGTTTTTGAAAATATCGGTATATCTAAAAATATATTTAGATATATATATATATACGATAAATATGTTGTCAAGTAGTTTTTCTTATTGCAGCAGGTTCAATCGGATTACTGATCAATCAACCAACTTATCCCAATAAGAGTGATAGTACAAGAAGAGTATACAGGACACCAGTCGGACAACTAATCTTGTAACAAAACATGCATTCTACACCAGATGAATATCAATATCAATATCACCAACTTAGCCATTGCCATGATCTCAATAGAAATAAGGAACTATAAGAAATCTAATACCTCCCTTCCCTGTAAGTGAGAAACAATTAAGTCCAGTTCAGTGCATACTCACACAGTTGAACTTCCGAAAGAGATTACAACGCACAAATTTCCGGAAGGGAAGGGAGGTTTACTGGCAGGTGAAGGAGATTGACTGTAAGGTTGAGAGCAAATATCCTGGTGTGGTAGGTAATACGAACCACCTAGTACCGTTAGGAAGTACTAAGTAATATATTGATTGATAGATATTTGCAAGCTGTTTTTATATTTGACAAGATGTTAATTGTAGTGTGTCTTAAGCGTGCTTAGTATAATTTGATATATGGGATTGTGACACAATGCCATATAATGATGAGGGAGAGGGGGAGGGGGAGGGGGGAGGAGTTGATATGGTTCTTGGTGGAGTGGAAGTAAGGCACGATTGCAAGTGGTTCTAGTGTATACATATACCTTGTATAGCTATTGTATAGTTATTGTTGAAAAGTTTTAAATTGTTGGTAGGGACATCGTGTTGTACGGACGTGTGCTGGTCGTACCGTATGAGGAGAATAAGAACCACAGACACACACACACATACACACACACACTCTCTCTTTATATATTATATGCTACTGGACACGGGATAACACAGTCATTGGCACCAGGAATTCATACACTGTATACATATGTACCTGATATATTCACAGATGCGCTCGTTCCAACCTTGTCATAAATCATTATCCTTGCAAGTACGTACTTTTATACAACCACCACTCAGACAATGGTATACTACTCTATGCAATATGCATGCAATATACATGCTGTTACACTATCTCTATATACATATGTGTATATACGTATGCACATTTAGAGGTATATCTCTTTATTTTAGCTTTTACAATACGTAATGGTGTGATGGCCAGTGGTTACCCTGCTCGTAGTACTACACTTTAAAAAAAAATATTTTTTGACCACAAAAACAATTTTAAATAAAAATTCAAAATGATAAGAAGAAGAAATATATAATATAATGAAAATATGTATAATTTTCAGTTGTTGTTGTTATTCAGATTTATTTAAACATATAGTATTATAATTTAGTTTAGTAATAATACAGTTACTGAGATAGTATCGATACAAATTCATTTATTATTGCTGTTATAAGTGTTCAGTTTTGTATTTCTATCCATCACACACACACACTCAATACTGTCCCCTTTTCCTCGTCTACATTTTCAATATTGCATTTTTAAGACACTGGCATAATTTTTTTTTTCTTTGAAACTGATACATTTGTTTTAACCAATTTTTTTTCCTTTACACATTTTATATCCAATTTATTTTTTTTAATATATATTCGCTTCACTGTTCAACTGGATTTGAATATAATATCAATATAATATAATATCAATAGAATATCAATATAACATAATCATACCCTAGTCATCATGAGCAATGCAAACAGTAGTCAACATCGCCATCATAGTACCCATAACCATGCTCACCACCATCATTCAAGCAACGGTAATAATAACAATAACAACAATACGGATACACAAGGTGGTTTGAATGATGGTACTCGCATAGGTAATTATCAAATAGTTAAAACTTTAGGTGAAGGTTCATTTGGTAAAGTTAAATTAGCTTTCCATGTTACTACAAATCAAAGAGTTGCATTAAAAATAATTAATAAAAAAGTTTTAGCTAAAAGTGATATGCAAGGTAGAATTGAAAGAGAAATTTCTTATTTAAGATTATTAAGACATCCTGATATTATTAAATTATATGATGTTATAAAATCAAAAGATGAAATTATTATGGTTATTGAATATGCTGATAATGAATTATTTGATTATATTGTACAAAGAGATAAAATGAGTGAAAATGAAGCAAGAAAATTTTTTCAACAAATAATTAGTGCTGTTGAATATTGTCATAGACATAAAATTGTTCATAGAGATTTAAAACCTGAAAATTTATTACTAGATGAAAATTTAAATGTTAAAATTGCAGATTTTGGTCTTTCAAATATAATGACTGATGGTAATTTTTTAAAAACTTCGTGTGGTTCTCCAAATTATGCAGCTCCTGAAGTTATTAGTGGTAAATTATATGCAGGTCCAGAAGTTGATGTATGGTCATGTGGTGTTATCTTATATGTTATGTTATGTCGTCGTTTACCATTTGATGATGATAGTATTCCTGTTTTATTTAAAAATATTAGCAACGGTATTTATACTTTACCAAAATTTTTATCACCTGGTGCAGCAAATTTAATTAAAAAAATGTTGATTGTAAATCCATTAAATAGAATTAGCATTAATGAAATTATGCAAGATGAATGGTTTAGAATCGACTTCCCAGAATATTTAGAACCCCAAGATTTTAAATCAAAATCTGATGATAAATCATCAAATTCAACAAAAGATCAAGATTCAAATTCAAATGATTTATCAAATGAAATAAATGATGATTTAGTGGATTCATTATCAAGAATTATGGGTTATGAAAAACATGAAATTTATGAATGTTTACAATCAACTGATAGCAATCCAGCAATGAATGAAATAAGAGATGCATATATGTTAATTAAAGAAAATAAATTTTTAATGAATGATTTAAATGCAAATGGAAATAGTCCTGCAAGAAATGATTTAGATACTTTATTGTCTGAATCTTTACCTTCTTTCCAAAGAAAAACAAATAATAATCAATTGCATAATAATAATAATAACAATAATAATAATAATAATAATAATAATCAAATACAAGATTATTCAAATAATTCAAGACATTTAATAAGTGAGGCAACACAACAAAGAACTCCCGTATTTTTAGATCAAACAAAAGAAGAAAATTCAACTGTAGCAATATTACCAACTTCTTTACCACAAATTCATAGAGCAAATATATTAGCTTCTGGTTTACCTACCGCTGCATCAATTGCTCCTTTAATAAATAAAAGATCTAAAACCAAATGGCATTTTGGTATTAGATCAAGATCATATCCATTAGACGTTATGGGTGAAATTTATATAGCTTTAAAAAATTTAGGAGCAGAATGGGCAAAACCTTCTGAAGAAGATTTATGGACAATTAGAGTTAGATGGAGGTATGATGCTGGCCAAAATAGAAATAATTCAGATGATCCTGATTTAATGAAAATTGTAATTCAATTATTTCAAATTGAAACAAATAATTATTTAGTAGATTTTAAATTTGACGGTTGGGAAAGTACTTCAGGAGCACCAATTAGACCTTCAAATATTACAGTTGATGAAATGTGCACTTTTTCAGCTTATCCATTTTTACATTTAACTACTAGATTAATTATGGAATTGGCTGTAAATAGTCAAAGTGGTTAATGTAAAATACCTCACAATCACAAAACATGATAAAAATTAATGACACGAAACGTACTTGTAAAAATCAAATATCGAATAATACTCTTGATATATATAACTTTCATATTATAATGGAACATTCAAAATTTTATGAATATTGAAATACTAAACTAAGAAACTTGAATTAAAAATAGTTAAAAATAATTTTTTTTATTTTGATTATATTATCATGATTCTCATTATATTACACATTAAAAATTTCATTAATTATATATATATATATACATATATATTAAACATTACGAAATGTTAGTATATGTATTAATATCACCGTTTGGATATCAGGAAAATAGAATATACTAAGTCGCTAACAAATGCTCCGCTAACGAATCAATAACTCTAGCTCTTTTTGGGTCATCTTGAGTAGAAGATCGATTGATCTCTTCTTCATTACTCGAGGTTTCCTCTTCGTCAGGTGCACTTATATTTTCATCTTTTGAAGTCGACGAAGATTCTTTACTCATACTCTCTGAAAGTCCCGAAAACGAGTGTTTACTAACACCATGCAAATCTTGACTATATTTTTCCTCTCTTAATGGATTCACTACTTCAATTTCTTTATTGTCTATACCGTTATTATCCATATTCTCTTTTTTTCTTGTACATATATTTGTCCACTGTCTTCTACGGAATGTTCCTCTGGTACCTTCGATATTAATATCATATACCCATTTGGTTTCTGAATCGATATCAACGTATTGTATAAAGTCACTTTCAACCCACTCTGTAGGGTCCAAATCTAGTACCCACTTGCTATTTTCAACCCATGCCCAATCTGTAGGTGGCTCTATATGTTCTAATTCAGTTGTACATATGTCTTCAACTGGAATTTCATTTATTCTTAGCGGAGAGAACAGAGTAAAACTGTCACCTGAAAAACCAAGTGGAACCCATTCTGATTCTTCTGTAACTTTTTGAATTTCATAAACAGCGACTAGTCTACGTTCACTTGCTTCAACAAATTTTAATTCCTCATTTAATAATTCTTCAAATTTATTTGTCAAAGTTAAAATCTTTAATCTTGTATCTTCAGATGTTGCTGTTGTAAGCAAACTTTCTCTACTCATTGGGTGAAATAAAAGTATAAGTCCCCACCCTGAAGTAAGTAAAATGAACTTGTATGGAATGTAATAAATTAATGAATCAATGAATAATGAACTTATCAAGGCTATCAGTAACAATACGATGAATACTGCCGATGAAATCATTTCATTTGTGAAAAATGCAAAACTACCAAGAATATTAGCAAAGAAATCATAAATTCTGACATATAATAGCATATGATTTTGAAGATCAGTTAAATTCAAAGCAAATTCTTGGCTTAATTCTGATGCTGGTTCAGGAACTGCAGCTTTTCTTAAAGGAGGTCCTTGTGCTGGATTTGGGTTAAAATCAAAATATGGGGTTGATTCTGGTTTATGAATATATAGATATTGTGGAACCATCACACCAAACAGGATATAAAATATTGGAATTGATATTAATGTTGGTAATGGTTTTAAAATGACAAATGAGTACAAGAACATGATTGATAACGTATATGAAGGATTATTCCAATTAAAAATATTGACGAATTCATCAACCATAGTAAATGGCAAACTCAACCGTGCATTAGTCTGGATAAAGTTTCTGCTCATTATTGGCACTGACAATCTTGGACGATCTTTGCTTGTTTCCATTCTTTGTTCTAGTACGTTAGACCCCATCTCAGTGGAAGGTGGTAATGCCATACTCATCAGTTTCTCCACTAAGGCATCGGTCATGATTTTCTGTAAACTTGCATTAGACAAACCTTTAGAGTTAGTTGCATCACCTTCTGATACAGGCTGGTCTTGGTTTAATGCATCCATACCTGGCTTATTTGGGTCTTTCATATAATTGTTCTCACTTCCCAACACATCATTGATGATACCATTCTTGGAAGCTTCGTTCCAAAAGAAACTAGTCACAGATTCCATTCGAACGCTTTCCCCTACTGGTCTTACCTATGTTACTAGATATTCTTTATAACTTATAATCAGTTAGCTTGCATCAAATACAACTTATCTATTGTTGTTTTATATTCCCAAAGATTCCCCTGTTTTATCAGAAATGTTTTACCGTTTTTCCTACCTACAATTTATATTTTTTTTGCTCTTATGGAGATAAACTTTTAGTAAGTAAGCGTATTGAAAAACGTTTGATTTGCATACTTTTATTGACAGCATCCATATAAATCTATTTGGATTCTTAGTTGTAAGGCATGTGTGTTTTGGTCGTCATCGTCACGATATTTTAGTTATATAGTTCTGAATAATAGGTTATATAAACTAGGGAATTTTACTTTTTGAATGATCCTCTATTGTGAATACTAAATCTTCCAATTTGATAGTTATGAGCAAAAATGCGATAATAGAGATCCAATGTCAACTTAAAGATTATATTAGTGATACTCTGCTACTATCTGACCATAAGAAACTTGTTGTAACTTCTTGGGATGGTGTATTGTATCTGTACGATTATTCTAATAAGGAAAATATTTATTTGGAAACTAGTGTACATCACAATTACCCATTGTTAAGCTGCAATGAATGTATAACAAGCAATGGTAGATATATTTATTGTGGGTCTGTGCAAGGAGAAATACTGCAAGTAGATTTTGAAATGAATCAATTTATTGAGGTAGAAAATACTTCGAATAAAAAGGGAATATCGAGTATATGTTCCTTTGAAGATACCGTGATATGTGGTTCTTGGGATGGGTATATACAAGTCATTGATTGTAAACGTAATATTGTCATCAGTATAATTAAAGTAGGAGAAAACGTTAAAATTTTATCAATGGAGGCTAAAAATGAGAAACTTATAGTATCTACAACAGAGAATAACATTATCTTATATAATTTACCACTTCAAAATTCAGATACAGGTCATAAAGTGGAATCTGGGTTAAAATACCAAACCAGAGATATCAAATTAACACCGCAAGGAGATGGTTATGTATCAAGTAGTATAGATGGCAGAGTTGCTGTTGAATATTTTGACGATGATGCTAGGAAATTTGCTTTCCGATGCCATAGAATGAATTTAAAAGACAGCCAATTTGTGTTTCCTGTCAATTCCATTTGTTTTGTACCCAACTCAAATATATTGTACAGTGGTGGATCAGATGGATGCGTTTCATGTTGGAACCTAAGTACAAGAAAAAAAGTGGAGCAATTACCTAAATTTAATGAAACTAGTGTAGTCAAACTTGCATGCAATGGCGATGTGCTATGCGTTGCCACATCTGATGATGAATTTAAGACAATTTCTAATATTAGTGAAGAATTCGAATTGCAACCAAGTAGATTATATCTATTGTACCTATAATATAAGAGGCTCTAATTATGTATCTAAGATAAAAAGAAAGAAGGTAAATACTAATTTTTCGGACGTTTGGTTTTATTTGTTTCAGAATCTGGAGATTTTCTTTTTAAAATATTGTTTAATAATTTAGAATCATCTATGATTTTATAATTATTTTGAACAGATCCTGAACATTTTTGTAGAGATTCTACTTCACTTTGTAATACCCTTTGTCCCATTTGTACACGTAATTCACTTTGTTCACCAGAGTTATTTGATAATGGAAATTTATTATCATCATGAATTGAATATTCCTTTATCCTCAATTGAATACATAATTCCCATAATTTCGAACACTGTTCTGTTACTTTTCCACTTTCAATTAATTGAATACATTTTTTAGCAGTTCTTTCGATTTGTAACGTCAATGCATCATCATCCATTGTATCAATATCAGGTGTCTGGAATATAATTGAAATTATTTGTAATAGAACTACTGCCTCTGTTAATATTTCACCATCGCTATAACAGTCATATGCATCTAATACTAGTTCTTCACCTTCTAATAGTTTGACAAGAGCTTCATGATTTTGTAAAATCTCCAATATGTTTTTAATTAATGTAACATTTGAATTATATTTTTTCTCTATAGCATTGATAATAGTATCTAATGGAAGTTCACCGAAATCGAATTTTGATCCTTCCGACTCAACATAACCGTATCTTCTTAAGAGTTCTGCATTTGGATGATCCCCATATATATTATATATCTGTTCACCTGCTTTAATTGACTTAATAGCACACATTTTTAATAATTTTGAATCGTACATAAGGTTTGCGTTACATTTATGAGTATTTGAATTCAATGTATCTGCCAAAGGAATCATTGATTTTATATAGTCTTTTTGTTCATCTTCATCTTCGTCGTCGTCATCTCCATCTTCATCTCCGCCAGACTCATCAGAGGTTTGTGCCTCTACATCAAATGAGTATGACATAATTATACTAGCAATTAATTTAAATTTATCCCAAGTGAATTCATCAATATTAATTGATAACACTTTATCATTATCCTTAATAAATGTTCGAAGGTTTTCAAACATATCCAACGATTCTTTTTTACCGATTCTATTTAATATTAACGATGGTTTTAACAGATTCAATTCTTCTTCATTCCAATATATCAATGAATTCATATCTGAGGAGGAAGGTAATACTTGAAAATATGCCCACCACAAACTCTTTTCTTTAACAACGAACATTTCATAATACATACACAGAATCAAACCTTCCCAATAACCCAACGAGCCTAACAAGTCCAACTCTTTGACAAGTGGGATATCTTTAGTCAATGCAGATGTTTGAACATTTAGTATAGATTCTCTTGGAATCTCAAACAATGTTTCACCTAATGCGATATCTGTGACTGCCACGACACATCTACCTTGGCCCTCGGATCTTAGGTCACTGACGGTCACTTTTGGAGATACTTTAAACCCAGCAGGATCTGTCAACCACTTATTGAAAGCAATAGTACGATCTTTAAATTCATCCATTTTATTCTTACTACCCAGTTAGTTATCTACGGTTTCCTATTCCCCTCAAATGTTCTCTGTTCTTGAACAATTTTTTAGATATATAACTGCAACACCGGCCTAGCAAGAAGACCCAACTACCCTAACAATTTATCCCATCTACTTGTAACAATCACTTCTTCTTGTTCATCATCTCATCTCATCATCTCATCTCATCTCATCTAATCTAACATTATCACACTTCACGACATACAAATTTCAATAGAATTTTCCAGAAATTTATTTTTTCACAATTTTAACATTTTGAGTGTGTAAGCCAAGCGATAGAGGGAAACCAACCACCTCCAGGTTAGAACAGAACAGAACAGTTTGATGATGATGATGATGATGATGGTGGGATAATCATTTATTGTATTTGTATAAGAGAAAGCAGGTTAATATTGATTTAAAAAGGATCATTAAATTGAGTAAAGTTTAATTGTCATTCTTCGTTCTTGTTCTTGTTTTTATTATTTTTGTAATACTCTGTTTTCCCCCATACATCACTAATACCTTATCATATTAGAAATGTCTTTATCAGCTGACGAATACAAACAACAAGGTAACGCTGCCTTTGTTGCTAAAGATTATGAAAGTGCCATTGAATCATTTTCAAAAGCTATCGAAGTTTCAGAAACTCCAAACCATGTGTTATACTCAAACAGATCTGCTTGTTACACTTCATTGAAGAAATTTAATGATGCTTTAAATGATGCAGAAGAATGTGTAAAGATTAATCCTACTTGGTCTAAAGGTTATAATAGAGTAGGTGCTGCTCGTTTCGGTTTAGGCGATTTAGATGAAGCTGAAGCCAGTTATAAGAAAGCATTAGAATTAGATTCTAATAACAAAGCTGCCGAAGAAGGTTTAAAACAAGTTGAAAAAACCCAAGAATCAAGAAAGGCACAACCTGATATGGGTTTAACTCAAATGTTTAATGATCCAAATTTAATTGAAAAATTAAAGGCTAATCCAAAAACTTCAGAATTAATGAATGATCCTCAATTAGTAGCAAAATTAATTCAATACAGAGCAAATCCACAAGCTTTAAGTACTGATCTATTCAGCGATCCAAGATTAATGACTATTATGGCTACTTTATTAGGTGTTGATTTAAATATGGGTGACATGAATGCTTCAAATTCTATGCCAACTGCTCCTGAAACTAAATCAGAAGAATCAACTTCTGCACCTAAAGAAGAACAACAACAACAACCTAAAGTAAATACTCAAGAAGCTGAACCAATGGAAGTTGAAACTGAAGAAGTAAATGAAGAAGAAAATAACAAAGCCGCTGCTGAAAAGGAAAAAGCTGAAGGTAATACCCTTTATAAGGCTCATAAATTTGATGAAGCTATTGAACATTATAATAAAGCCTGGGAATTAAATAATGATATTACTTATTTAAACAATCGTTCTGCTGCTGAATTCGAAAAAGGTGATTATGAAACTGCTATTAGAACTTTAGAAGAAGCCGTTGAAAAAGGTAGAGAATCAAGAGCTGATTATAAAGTCATCGCTAAATCTTTTACTCGTATGGGTAACTGTTATCAAAAGATGAATAATTTAAAGAAAGCTACTGAATTCTTTAAAAAATCATTGACTGAACATAGAACTCCAGAAACATTAAACAAGTTAAGATCCCTTGAAAAAGAAATCAAAGTACAAGAAGCTGAATCTTACATTGATCCTGAAAAGGCTGAAGATGCTCGTTTACAAGGTAAAGACTTCTTCACTAAAGGTGAATGGCCAAGTGCTGTTAAAGCCTATACTGAAATGATTCAAAGAGCTCCAAAAGATGCTAGAGGTTACTCAAACAGAGCTGCTGCTTTAGCTAAATTAATGTCTTTCCCAGAAGCTATTGAAGATTGTAACAAAGCCATCGAATTAGACCCAAATTTCATCAGAGCTTACATTAGAAAAGCTACCGCTCAAATTGCTGTTAAAGAATTTTCTTCTGCTTTAGAAACTTTGGATGCTGCTCGTACAAAGGATGCTGAGGTATCAAACGGTGCAAACACGAGAGAAATTGATCAATTATACGTTAAAGCTAGTCAACAAAGATTCCAACCTGCTGATGGCAATGAAACTGCCGAACAAACATACGCAAGAGCTATGAAAGATCCAGAAGTCGCTTCAATCATGCAAGATCCAATCATGCAAAGTATCTTACAACAAGCTCAAAATAACCCAGCTGCATTACAAGAACATATGAAGAACCCAGAAATCTTTAAAAAGATTCAAACATTGATCGCTTCTGGTATTATCCGTACAGGTCATTAATAAATTGAAAAATTGCAAAATATAATTCATTAGATTATCTCTTATATGTATATCAGCCTCATGTTTAAGTTTATAATCCGTAAATAAAAATTATCCGTATCAGCTATTAATTAGTTCATATTTTATTATGTATAATATAAAATGTTGTTGTAGTCATAAGTATATAATAAATATTTACATAGTAAAGAATGACACAATGTTGTGGCACCCACCTACTTCTCCTTCTTGTTTTCTTCCACTACATCGTTCTCATCATGATTGGGTTTAACGACCAATTTTTCATTAATAACCTCAATGTTAACATCTTCCCCATTATGAATTTGTCCTTTCAAAATAAAAGTGGCCATTGGATTCAATATTTGTTTGTGAATCAATCTATTTAATGGTCTGGCCCCGTATAATTGATCGTAACCATGGTCGGTAAGCCAGGTCTTTGCTTGATCTGTTAATTTCAATACAATACGTTTATCACTCAATCTTTCTTGAATTTCTTTAATTCTAATATCCACAATAGACCTCAATACTTTCTTAGAAAGTCTATTAAAAACAATAATATCATCAATACGATTGACGAATTCAGGTGGATATGATTTCTTCATTAAATCTGTAACTCTCGTCTTTGTTTTCGGGTTTATCTTACCATCATCACCTATCTCTGTGTCCGCTAATAAGATGTCTTGCCCGATATTAGAAGTCATTACAATAATAGTGTTACGGAAATCAACATGATGTCCTAATGAATCGGTTAATGTACCTTCATCTAATACTTGTAATAATATTTTACAGACATCTGGATGTGCTTTCTCAAATTCATCAAATAAAACGATGGAATATGGTTTTCGTCTGATAGCTTCTGTCAATTGCCCACCAGATTCACTTAAAACATAACCAGGTGGTGCACCAATCAACCGTGAAACTGTATGCTTTTCTTGAAATTCAGACATATCAAATCTTGTAATGTTAGCCTCATTATCAAACAAAAATTCTGCTAATGCTTTTGTCAATTCAGTTTTACCTGTACCAGTAGGACCTAAGAACATAAAACTAGCAATTGGTCTCTTTTCGCTCGTCAAACCTGCTCTTTGTAACCTAACTGCATCCGAAATAGCAGCAATTGCTTCATCTTGACCGACAACTCTTTCTTGTAATGATTTTTCCATAAATAACAAACGGTCTTTATCACCTTTCATTACAGTATCTGATGGAATACCAGTCATCTTGGCAACTACTTTTGAGATATCATCCGATGTTACTGAATCGTGTAATAGAACCACTGGTTCTGAGTCACCGCTTGTTTGTTTTTCACTTAGTGCTACCTTTTGTTCCAATTCTGGAATTCTAGCGTATCTTAACTCAGAGGCCCTTGTATAATCACCTTCTCTTTGTGATTTTTCTAACTCAATTCTAGCTTGCTCTAAATCTGCTTTAGCATTCTTTATGGTTTCAATTTCTGCTCTCTCAGCTTCCCAGATTTTAGTTAATCTATTTAATTCATCATTCTTCAAAGATAACTCTTCTTCTAATTTTTCTCTTCTTTCAATCGAAATTGGGTCAGTTTCTTTCTTCAATGATTCTAATTCAATCTGTATTTTCATAATAGCACGATCTAATTTTTGAATTTCATCAGGTTTCGATTCATGTTGTAATCTCAATACAGCACATGCTTCATCCACTAAATCAATAGCTTTATCTGGCAAAAATCTATCTGTTATATAACGATTAGATAAAACTGCAGCTGACACTAATGCTGTATCAGTAATTCTAACACCGTGATGAACTTCGTATCTTTCTTTTAATCCTCTCAATATTGAAATGGTATCTGCTACGGTAGGCTCATTTAATAGAATTGGTTGAAATCTTCTAGTTAAGGCAGGATCTTTTTCGATGATTTTGAATTCATCCAATGTTGTGGCCGATATACAACGTAATCCTTTTGCTAATTTTGGTTTCAAAATATTTGAGGCATCCATACTACCATCTGTTTTACCTAAACCTAATAGCATATGCACTTCATCGATGAATACAATAGTTTCACCATTAGAATCATCAATCTCCTTCAAAACATTTTTCAACCTCTCTTCAAATTCACCTCTGTATTTAGCACCAGCAATTAATGAACCTAAGTCTAATGCGATAAGTTGCTTATCCTTCAATGAATCTGGTACCTCACCAGCAACAATTCTCTGAGCCAAACCATCAATCAATGATGTTTTACCAACACCTGCTCGCCCAATAAGGACAGGATTATTTTTAGTTCTCCTCGATAAAATTTGAATGGCTCTCGCAATTTCTTCATCTCTACCGATTACTGGATCTAACTTACCTTCTTTAGCTAATTTGGTTAAATTTATACCAAATTGTTCTAATGCAGGACGTTGGTCTTGTTGATCTGGGTTCATTTTCATTTCAACATATCCACGTTTAAAGGGTTGCATATTACCTATTCTTAACTTTAATGAATTGTTAAAAGGAACTGTCCTTAAAACATTGTTGTTATATGGGAAATATGTATATTGCCTACTAATAGGAGCAGTAATAGCAATACTACTTAAAGGTTGAAACTCCCTTGTTATTGTATTTAACTGCCTAAATAAGGGATTAGGTCTTCTTACATGTCTTAACATATTGATATGTTCGTAAATGGTTTATTTTTATTCTTAATTTAAACAAAAACTATATTATTTTAGTACCCATATCAAGGAATTAAGTTTTATTCAATTCACAATTAAACATGAGACACCTTCAGCTCTTTATACTTCTTCAAACTTCAAGAGCTCATCACGTAACAATATATTTCACAATCCCTAACGCGCTACCTAAATGTTTCCATATTAAAGAAATTTCGGGAAGTTTCTAGATAAAATGACCGACGCTACCATAATTTTAATACAATGCAAAGAACTTGTAAAAGGATTGAAAAATATTTAAAGTGACAGTACAGTAAAATACAACATTAATTATTTAATAGATTAATAACCAGTCCATTATACAAACGGAATAATATACAATATAGTTGTCTAAATATCATTTATATATCCTTTGGAAATTCATTTCTCCCTTCATTTTACCTCTGGACAGAGGTAGCAACGTATTATTGGGATATAAAAATTAAGCTTTTAAATTAACAGAATGATAGAATATTTTTAGGTTCATTGATTATTTTGTTGTTGTTGTTTTAAACTTTCTATTAAATTTATTAACATCTTTATCTCGTTTTTTAATGCACTATTTTCAGAAGCTACTTGATCGAACTCATCAACTTTTTTTTCCAATTCTTGAATATATAATTTCTTTCGTTGTCTGAATGCCTTTTGTGCATTTCTATTTTGAATTGCCCTTTTAGTATTCTTTCTTGGTAGGTTATTTGTTGATAATACTCTTTGTGGATAATTATTTCTAATTGTCTTATATATATTAACATTACTTCTTGGGTCAGAAATAGTGCCTATGGATTTGGATCTAACAGATGGTGTATTCGCATTTGAAAGAAGTTGTCTTGATGAATCTGGTATACCATTATATCTAACATCGGTGAATGTCGGTAAAAAATGTGGTAAATTTATATTTGTTGAATGATTGTTATTATCATTGTTACTGTTATGATAATTATTATTACTATTATGATGCTGATGATGACCGATATATGTTGGTGTAAAATTTGCTTGATCTTGAGTAATATTTGCTAAAGTAATGTAATTCTGTTTATTTTGTTCAGCTTGCCTATCCTGAAATAATTCCTGATCAACTCTATATTTATTAATGTTCACCGATTCTTCCTGTTCAGAACGATTAGTTGAAATTGGAGTCAATTGATGTATATACAATTCATTTTTGTTAGTTGTAGATAACCTTGAATTAAATTGTTTAGTAGTATCTAATTTATTTGTAGATGGCATAGAATGCATATATGCTGTTCGACCTAACATTTGACCAAAAATACAATTATTTATAAAAGAGATACAAATTAATGAATGATAGGTACCCAATTACGTTGGTTTACAGAGTCAGGTATATTATATCTTTTACTAAAGTAACATTTAAGATTTATTAATAAACGAGAAACAAGAAAATATAGAAAATGACAAAGAAATATTACCTTATATATATATATATATATATATATATATATTTATATACATATGATTAATCAAATTAAACTGGAAAAAAATGCAATTAAAATGCGTATGATATTAACTCGGATCGTCTACTTTAGTTTCATATCAAGTATTTATATATCTTTCAATTCTAAATATTCTTCAATTTTAATATTAATTGGGTCATAAAAATGCATAAAACTGTACAATAAATGCATACTTCTAACAAAAAGAATAATAATATGCTAATAATAACAATAGAATAGTGAATAAATAAGTCTTTAATACCTACTTTTTACAATGATTCTTTAAACTATGATATTGCAAACCGGAATGAATAAATAAATAATACGTGTGGGTGGTGGGTACCAAGCCAAGGAATATATTATTGTTTAAGAAATTGTACCCCCACCCCACCCCTGGGAACACGAAAGCTTGTATGTAGAAATAGGTATATGAGTGTACATCTGTTTTGTATTTTGTAATACGAGATCCACTATATCTCAAATAGCATCTCTTGCAAAGAATTGGTTTTTTTTTCATATTATTATTATGAAAGTATTATCGAAAGATCCATAATAATCTTTCATAATGAAATGCATGCACATAGCGAAATGAGTAAAAATCAACGGAGAGGGACATAAAAAGAGAAGAGAAGATATCTAAGTACAAAGTAAGATATAGAGCTACTTGGAAGAAGTTACAAATACGAACTAGAAAAATAAAATAAAAACACTGCTGCACCAGTAACTTTGTTCTATTTATTATTATGTAGTAGAAACAACGAAATATATGCGTATAGATTTTCAATGTCCACTTCCTCTTCCTCGGTGGTCAGTTGAAGATGTATGATTTGGGTTTCAACCAATAAACCCATTTGCTGGATAATGATATACTTCAAATAACTTGAAATTGTTTCAAAACGTTGTTAGATTACTAATAATTGTTGTATGGTGGATTGTATAGTGCATAACCAAAAAGAAAACAAGGAAAGCAAGTAATTGACGAAAACCACGCCATAAATTGCTTTTTAAGTGGTAATAATGTTAGTGAAGAGAGAAAGCGAATAACGAAATTTATTCAGAATAGACAATAGCAAAAAGAAAAAGAAAAATAGAAGAAGCATATCAAGTACCGAAAAGGCAGGTGCACACCAAGTAATTATTATAGTATAGATATACATTCCATTGAGAGAAATCAAATAGTATATATATAAATGTATATATTTACGTAATTATTGAACATATTACAGTGACAATACCGCATATATTTATTGTCCGCCAATATAAAAAGGTACTTGAATCTACATTTGTATTTACATATTACATGTATGCATGTATGTACATATTAGATATTATAAGACATGCCAACATGTGTGGGATAGAATAAGAAAGAAACCTTGTAATTTACCGAATAGTGTTCCAACATTATTACCAAATGACCAAATAACGTAGTAATAGACGGCTGTGGCTCTTTGCATTTATTCAAAAAAAAATTCTCCAGAATTAAGGCACTGTGTTAATACATAATACTATATGCGTGTTTACTAAATCTTACTATATTAAAATGCATATTACCGTAAACCAACCACAACACACAATACAAAGTCACTTCATTTAACTTCATTTCACTTATAAAAATAATAATAATAACAATCTAGTTTAATATGCGTCCGACCCCAGTCAGGTGACACAATATCGCTGGTTCCCCCTGACTCTCTTGTCCCTCTTCCGCATTCCAATCCCTGTTACGGTCACGTTTTGCCTCACACAATGCAACTTAAACGATGAAATTATAACAGGTACTATAATATTTCTCTCTCTGCTGTTTCTCCGGTTTGTCTCTTTCAGAGTCTTTTTCCTTTCCCATAATTAATTAACTAATTAATTAAAAAATTACAAATAAGTTTACAAGACGACGCGAATAATTTTTCAACTGCTACCATCACAATCACGTGCCCACCGCCCACTGCGTAGAGACACACGGTGTTGCTGTATATGCTGCTGCTTATTAAAACCGTTTTCCGTAACGATCCTCGAGCGTGCGAATGATATGACGATGACGATGACCAAGATCAAAAATGCCAGTTATTGTCCGCGCGCAGTAACTGTTAAAAAGTTCTTGGAGATTCTACTTCAGTTTCCAGTGAAAAGAGTCGAGAGAGATATCTCAACACTGAGAAGAAATAAAAAATATCAGATACATTACGTAAATTTTGAGATCACTTCCGCGTGCCTTTCTACGTGAATATCACGGGAAAATACATACAGATATATATATATGTTTATATATCTGAAGAAAAAAACAGTAAGCATTATTATAGTGAAAAAATTATTATTATTATTAAACTGTTCGAAGAGTTAGATCTCGATGGGCGGTATCTTTACTTGTGTATTACTTATATATATATATATCGGTGTATTTGACTCAATTATTTAGTTTTCTATATTTATATGAAACTGTCATCTTTTATTAGTTGTTTTGTAATTACACACTATATTTCATTACTTGCACAGTAAACTGATCCAAAAGTAGCTGTGTGTGGATTCCATTCATTCGTTCTCCTTCTCTTTATTTATTGAATACATTTAATATAAACTATGGATCATAATTATTTTATATATTGGGTGATTTCCATTTTTTTATACTCATTCACATATGCATCTGAAAATTTAACTTATAAACAATTACAAACTTTACAAAATAAATTTTCATCATATTATAGTGATAACTCAACTACCGTACAAGGTATCACCATTGGTGGTTGGTTAGTAACAGAACCTTACATTACACCATCATTATATGAAAATGCAATAAATATTTCAAAAGAATTGAATACAAATAGTTCAATAGTAGATGAATATACTTTTTGTACAATTTTAGGTTATGAAAAGGCAAGCGAATTATTAAAAGATCATTTCGATACTTGGATTGTAGAAGATGATTTTAAACAAATTAAAGAAGATGGCTTCAATCTAGTCAGAATTCCAATTGGTTATTGGGCATGGAAACAAAATAATGTAACTAATTTATACGTTAATAATATTACTTATTCTGATCCTTATGTAAGTGATGGATTACAATTAGAATATTTACAAAAAGCAATTACTTGGGCAGAAAAATACGAATTAAACGTTTGGATTGATCTTCATGGTTTGCCTGGTTCACAAAATGGGTTTGATAATTCTGGTCAAAGAGATTTATACGGAACACCAGGTTGGTTAACAAAAAGAAATACAAAAACTTTAACTATTGCTGTTTGGCAACATTTGTTTCAATCTTTTGTTGCCGATCAATCATCAACTAGTCCAATTGTAGGTATTGAAATTGTAAATGAACCATTAGGGGGGAAAGTCGATGTTAATTCTATCAAACAAGCATATTATGAAGCATTCGATTTATTTAAAAATATTGAAGCTACTGCAGAAGAAACAAGAGATGTTACTTTTGTTATTCATGATGCATTCCAAGGTATAGGTACTTGGAACCTTCAATTAAATCCAAATTATAGAAATGTATCAGATAATTTTTTCAATTTAAGTAACATCACTTATGATTCACAATCAGTTTTGGTCGATCATCACCATTATGAAGTATTTACAGATAGTCAATTGGCAAATAACCAATATGATCGTCTATTTGACATCATTAACTATGGTGAATCAATTTCTGATGAACTAGAATACCATCCTGCTGTAGTAGGAGAATGGTCAGGAGCTATCACTGATTGTGCTACTTGGTTAAATGGTGTCGGTATTGGTGCTCGTTATGATGGTTCGTATTATAATACAACTGCTTTTACTACATCTGCGGAACCCGTAGGAACTTGTACCTCTCAAAATTCAATCGATCAATGGACAACTAGTTATAAAATCCAAGTTAGACAATACATCGAAGCTCAATTAGCCACATATGCTTCTAAAACTTCAGGTTGGATATTCTGGAATTGGAAAACAGAAAATGCACCAGAATGGGATTATTTGAAATTGAAAGAAAATAATCTTTTCCCTCAACCTTTCAATAATTATACATATTTCAACACTGATGGTGAAATTAAATCTTCTGTATCAAAAGCTTTATCAAGATTAGCAACAAGATCTACTACATCATCATCTGCATCAGGTACCTCGGCAACTAGAAATGAAGCAATTTCTTCTCGTATAACTTCATCTATTGTATCAAGTATCGCACGTCCTATGACAACATTATGGAAAATATCATTAGGTAGTTTCATAATAGGTATTATCTCATTTGTTTCTTTGATATAATTGAAATATCGTATAGATTTTACATATGAATCCTTAATCCTCCATTCAATTTTAAAAAGCATTATATAAAGAACTAGATATATACATATATATTAATCTCTATCAAATAAAAAGTTAATTTATAATAACTTCTAACTTTCCACTTTATAGTCAAATATCTGACTAGCAGCTATAGACACATGTATATCTTGGCAATCAGACCTATATATATTGTATCTATTGTCAGTAGGTGATATTATTTTTATCTCCTTCCCATAAGGAATTTTTAGTGCGCGTAACTTTTTTCCATTACATGGAAATGAAATATTAGAGAAAAAATTATCTAAGAAAAAAAATAGTCGATAAAAAAGGTAGAGGAAGATAATAGAATTTGAATAATTACATTCAGAAAAGAGACACAACAAGACCAGTTGGATCAAGATTACACTCCCATTAACATATTAATTTTGCATATTACTTTTTACTATGAGTGGTAGTAGTTCTCAAATGACTGATAGAATGGATGAAGATGAAAATTCATCAGATTACGCTGAATTATGGATTGACTTATTTTTAAGTCGAAAAGGTAATGAATATTTCTGTGAGGTAGATACCGATTACATTACTGATCGTTTTAATCTAATGAATCTACAGAAAACTGTTTCAAAATTTACTCAAGTCATACAATACATTGTCGATGAACTAGATGATAGTATCCTCGAATCCATGTCTGCTTCAAAATTGGAGCTTTTAGAATCAGATGCTAGAAAATTATATAGTTTAATCCATGCTAGATATATTATAACTGTCAAAGGTTTACAAAAGATGTACAGCAAATATAAAGAAGCCGAATTTGGTAGATGTTCAAGAATTTTTTGTAATTTTCAACCATTATTACCAGTGGGATTACATGATGTTCCAGGTGTTGATAGTGTAAAGCTATATTGTCCATGTTGTGAAGACCTATATATTCCTAAATCTCCAAGATACTCATCTATCGATGGTGCATATTTTGGTAAAAGTTTCCCTGGAATGATGCTACAAACCTTCCCAGAAATAGTACCAAAACATCCAACAAAAAGATACGTTCCAACTATATTTGGTTTCGAATTACATAAACAGGCACAATTAGCACGCTGGCAAGAGCTGCAAAGGATAAAACTGACGAAGAAGTTAGATTTAGCCGATGTAGATATATCTGGGGAAGGAGGATATAAATAAATAAAATATTTAAAAAGGAATTTACAACTAATCGAATTATTCCAGTACTTCTCGAGAAATACAAAATAGCAAAGGAACAAAGTAACATTGTAATATTAGGTATTAATCATTTTTTATATGTTCATTATTAAGATACTTATAGTTAACTTAGCATAAATAAAACATGATATGTATATTCATCACAAGTAAAAGATTTTATAAAATGTTTTCATATTTTATAGAAATAGATTAAACTCTATGGTTATGTATGAGTATATCCATATATACATATATAGATATATAATAATGATTTTTTCTTTATTCGTATCAGTTATATATTCATTCCTTCTTCTCTTAAACTATTTACTTCATCTGTATCATGACTGTACCTAATTGCTTATCGCGGTACTAATACTTTTTTTTAAACATATTACAAATAGGATTAATCCTATTCATCAAATTTATTTGAACCCTTAACTTTACTATGTAAATAAACCATATATACTGGTGATAATATAAATTGTTCCACTTCAAACAAACTAACAGTTACCTATATAAAACATGTTAGTCAAGGCAATTAAAATGAGATGGGCAACTGGTGGTGTTAATTACAGTTATCTACTATCAACTGCAGACAAAACTAAATCATGGTTAATCGACCCAGCTGAACCTCATGAAGTTATTCCTGCTTTGAATGATGCAGAAAAGAAAAGCATTGTATCCATTGTTAACACACATCATCATTATGATCATGCTGGTGGTAATCTTGAAATATTATCGCACATAAATTCGATCAGGAAGAATGATATAATTAATGTAGTTGGTAGCTCTACACTTTGTAAAGGGAGTACACTTATCCCAGATCATTTACAGACATATGCATTGGATGATTTAACTATATTGTGTATCAGAACACCATGCCATACCCAAGATTCTGTTTGTTATTATGTCAAGGATTCTACAACTGGGGAACAATGCATCTTCACTGGTGATACTCTATTCACAGCAGGTTGTGGTCGATTTTTTGAAGGTGTAGGTTCTGAAATGAATATTGCATTAAATAAAACAATCATAGGTAATGTTGGAAAACAAAATTGGAGTAAAACTAAAGTTTATCCTGGGCATGAATATACTAAAAGTAATGTTAAGTTTGTTAGACAATGTATATATAAGTCTGTCAATGATAATAAGGCCTTTGACAAACTGGAAAACTTCTGTGAAACAAATGAAATAACTACAGGCAAGTTCACTTTACAAGATGAATTAGATTTTAATCCATTTATGAGACTTGACGATCCTTTAGTTAGAAAGTCTGTAAATGCGACTAGCTCTGATTATTCTCAAGACAGCATCATGGATAAGTTGAGAGAGTTAAAAAATAAAATGTAATTTAAATTATATTTATAATAAATTATACAATGGTCCACGGTATATATGTTTTCTTTATTTTACATTAATCTTTATATAGATAATATTTATTAATACAATGGATGTTAATGCACTTAGGTTATAAAATGTTTACCTATTGAATGATTTGTGATTGAACTTTATTTTCAATGACTTTTCTTAATTCTTGTGCAAGTGATAGACATTCTTTTTCACCTTTACGTAAAATGTCAAATAATAACTCTTCATTAAAGTCACCATTACTACCCAAAAGCAAGACATTTTTCACTAATTTACCACCATTTACTAATTCTAATGCAATGATATGAACTGACTGAGATTTTAATAATTGATCATTTGATGGGTTCACTATAACTTCATTCGAATCTTTTAATATAACCATTGGTACACTGGCAACAGTACTATTTAATGCAACACTAGCATCAATCAATGCTAAAAATGCAGCATTTATACAACAACTTAGTTCTTTTTCAGAAAATTCATTTTCATTTTCACCACTTTCTAAAATTTGACAGGTAATTTGACAAAGTTGTCTTGGATAAAGGTATAATGATATTATTGGGGTCAAAACAGAACGTAATCTATCTTCAATAAGCTTTTCTCTAGTTGATGGAACGCCTTTAGCTGGGCGAACTATAACTTCTAGTGCCAACTGTGTTGGTAATTCTTGTCTAGCCTTTGGCTCGATTGGACCTGTTACGGAACATAACACTTTTGTATCTTGGCATTCAACTTGGGAAGAACCATCAACCTGGGATAATACCCCTGTTACAGCTTGGAAGGACATTGGTATTGATGGATTAAGTCTGGGTTATTGGTTATCTTTACAGTTATTTTAAAATGATTTTATAAAATAGATGAGCTTGAAATTTTTCAAATTTTTGTAGCAAGCTTCTTTTCCCAAGGCTTCGCAAGATCAAGAAAAAATGTCAGTTACAGTGCTTAACCAAATTCAGAGGTAAAAGTTTATATAAAAAGAGAGAATATATAACTGTATAAGTATTAGGAATGTGTCTTGAACTAAATTAGTTTCCTTTTTATTCAGTAGGTAATTTTAATTTCTTTTTTCTTTTTTAGTATGATAATGGAGGTATCAGATTCAGAAAAGACGGAACTTTCGATATAATCACTTGATTGAATCTATTTTAAGGGAACCCCTCGATATTGTTAATAAGAATTTTAAAAATCCACACTCATTACCAGAATGGCAGTTGTAACTCAAAAAGAAGTATTTTGGTATATACCAAACCAAATTGGTTATTTAAGAATAATAACTGCTATTCTTTCATTTTTCACAATGTCAAAATACCCAATTGTGACGACATTTCTATACGGTATATCATGTCTATTGGATGCCTTGGATGGCACAATGGCCCGTAAATATAATCAAGTTAGCAAATTTGGTGCTGTGTTAGATATGGTTACAGATAGGTCCACTACATCTGCTTTAATCTGTTACTTAGCAAAAGTTTATCCTGATTTTTTAGTATATTTCCAGGTAGCACTATCATTAGATTTGAGTAGTCATTATATGCATATGTATTCAAGTTTATCAACAGGATCTTCTTCTCATAAAAATGTTAGTGAGGAGTCATCAAGAATATTACATCTTTATTATACCAGAAGAGATGTGCTATTTATTGTATGCGCTTTTAATGAATTATTCTATGTTGGTTTATATTTAATTTCATTTGATTTAACAAGTTCAATAGGTAAAATTTTCTTCATTGTATCTGTACCAGGTTACATTTTTAAACAATTTACCAATGTGATCCAATTAAACAGAGCAGCCAAAATGTTAGCCACTATTGATGCAAAAGATGCAAACGATAAATTACCTACTGTAGCTGAATCCGAGAGTTACTCTTCATTGTAAACATAATTGGATTACTCAAGCAAGAAGCACAAGATACCAATGCATTATTTGACTCTATGTTTTTACCTTTTATTCAAGCATTGACTACTTCTATTAGAAGATTTTATTATATAACAGAAACCATGTATATCCTATATATTGATCAATATTTTTGACACTTAACTTTTCACCAATATCTTGTTTTACTAACTGATGATATATCAAGTGCCCAATACTAATTGTAATAAGTCCTCTTTTATCGTAATTAAACCTTGGATAAACCATGTACACATTTATATATATAAGAACGATAGAAACTGTGATACGCAATACGAAGGCCAATACGCTAGATAATACTGTAACTACCTAACCATTAGATATGTCATCTCTCTGTGTTATACGATGGATATTAACTGTTTATTCAGTATGCTACGCTCAGATCTAACGATACAAATCTGGAAATACGAAACTCACCACGGCCGATGCGGTTAATGTTGATCTTTTTTTTTTTCATTCCAAGATATGGAATGAACTTCCATGAGTGAACAAGAACAATCAAGAATGGATGAACAATAGAGTTTCGAAGTTAGGAACTGACCTGAAGTGAAGTGAAGTGAAGTGAATATATATAACCGTGTACTTTTCTTTGGTTTGTTTGAGTTGTTGACTGAGTGAAAAAAAGAACCGTAGATCAAATAATATAGACGTGCGTGTGTATTTAAAGTAAATATATTGATTCGATACAGATACCTCATTTTCATTTTATTTTAAAACCAACCGACAACAATGGATTTTGTTATTAATTCACTAGTCGAATTACCTGCACCTGAAATATTTAATAGTACTATAGTACCATTTTTATATAAGAATAATATTATAGAATCTGAAGCTATTGGTAATAATTTACATTCAATTGCCTTCATTGCATTTTTCTATCATCTATGGTTTTTATTTGGTAAACGTATTTTATTCCCACCATTTACACGTCATGTAAAAGATTTTAAAAAAAGAGGTACATTATTATCACAAAGTGCTGTTCATTTAGTTTCATTTGTTCAAGCAGTTGTTGTATTATATCTATCAATTAAATTAATTTTTAATGATGAAAAATATAATAGTATTTATACAGATAGTGTATCTCGTGTATTCACAGAAACAAGAGAAACACAAATAATTTGTATTTTTGCAATTGGTTATTTTGTTTGGGATATTTATATTTCATTATTTTATTCAACATTACCATTTGTTTTACATGGTATTGTTTCAGTTATTGTATTTACAATTGGATTAAAACCATATATTCAATATTATGCACCAATTTTTTTATTATTTGAATTATCAAATCCATCATTAAATATTAGATGGTTTTTATTAAAATATTTACCAAATTACAAAAAATTACAAACGGTCAATAATTTAATTTTAATGATTACATTTTTCTTATGTAGAATTGCTTGGGGTTGGTATCAAATTGGTAAATTATGTTGGGATTATTATCAAGTAATTGATATGCCAGCATTTAAACCAATTGATTCAAGTATTATTGTTTTTGGTAATCTTATTTTAGATATTTTAAATGTTATTTGGTTTCGTAGTATGGTATTAGTTGCTATTGGTGTTATCAATGGTAGTAGTAGTAGTACTAAGAAAGCCAGTAAGAATAAAAAGAAGAGAAATAATAAGAAGAAAACCATTGACACAACCACAATCAATGGTAATGGTAAAACCAACGGCAAAGCCAATGGTAATGGTAAAAAGAATGGTAAAAAGAATGGTAAGAAACAAAAGAAAAACTAAACTAAGCCATCCGTATATATCAACTTCTCCATACTATATATCTATATATATCATGTGAATACATTACATCAACAGTGTAGTTAATTCAAACAAGACACAATTACCTATATAGTATTGTAATTTCACTATTCCACTATTCCACAACTCACCATATATATATATATATAGTACAATTATAATACAATTAATTATAATACAATATACAATGGGACAAAATCCTAGTAACCGCGTAATTCCAGTTTAGCAACCAACCGACCAACCACCTTCTTGTTATTATTTAATGAACCTAATAAAAAAATGTATATCAAATAAGCAAATATCATTATGAAGTTACGTTTAGCTATATATATATTTGGGTCAAAAAATAACAAGTTACTAAACGTTGCATTCTTGTTTAATCCAGCTCCCTTTTTTGACCCAACCCAACCCAATCCAAGAGCCAGTTTGAGCCAGTTCATCTTCCCCATTGAGAATTCCCTCACCAACCAAACCAAACCAAACCAAACCCACCAAACAGCAACAGCAACAGCAACAATAATAACTCGAACCACCTTTTAGCACTTTCCGTCAGCTTCCACTACTACCACAAAACATAATTTGTTTGCCATTTTTTTTATAGGCAGTTCCGATACTTTCAAATACGTCTCCGCTAAGTGTGTGTGTGGCATGGGCGGTGAAATCGAAATCCAAATCCAAATGGCAATTGCAATTGTAATTTGACCACAGACAGAGAGAGAGAGAGAGAGACAAAGTTGAGGGTGAAACTGGGCCAGGTTTTGTCCCAGAGACAGACAGACAGACAGACAGAAGGACAAGTTGACTGGCCCACTTGCAATGGCTCATATGGTGAGCAATAGGGAGAGTGAGAGTGAGAGGGGGATATGTGTTGTCCATGTTGACGATACTATATTAATGTATATTTATTGGAAATCAGTGAGTTAGCCTGTCTTGGGCGTCACTTTACATACATGCATACACATGGTGTTTCTACAAATAAGACTGTAGTAGTAGTGTGAATAACTTAATCTTGTCAAATACACTACCAATATTACTACTACCACTACTACTAATGCAAATGGTGAATCCCTTAGTGCTGTTTTGCTAAAACTCTTTCTTTGTGCATGGTGCATAATGCATATACTCATCTCTTCTTACTGTTGTTGAATATATTCTTTACATTCATACACACGTTAACTGTCATCCATCAAATAATTTAAAACGGAAAAACGTTAAAGACGCTGCGGACCTCGTTTCTTTTGGTTTCATAGTGTAGTGAGTGTAATCGTATCGTATTGTGTGTGTGGTTGAGGAACATCCTGATTTAATAAAAGCTATTTTTCCTCATTTATTTATATATAGATAGATATATATATTTGTACATTTATACATTTATATTTACTTGTATTATATATATAAAGTGTACTACATCATTGAAGATAAAGAATATAATATATTGACTGTTACTAATTAGCAACAAACACAGAATCAACTAGCATAAAAGCAACATACTACTAGATGTCTGATTACTTTTCTTTGACTCACCCTCCAGGGAATGATGAGCCACTACTAACTCCTTCAATGATATTGGATCAACCTTTGAGTTCAGGCGATACAGGTGGTAACAATACTCCACAGTTTGAAGATGGCTCTTCTTTCCAATCTAGTGAATCCCAGTTTTTAACTGAAATGATCCCGGATTCTTTGACTTTAAGTGATTCACAATTCGCTTTTAATGCAAGTAATTTAAATATTAATAAAAATGATTATATTTTACCAAGAAGTCATAAGAAATCTCCTTATTATACTACTGTACCAATCCCAAAACAATTGAAATTATCTTCAGCACAATATAAAGATGATAATGATGAAAATCAAGGATATATGGAAGATGATATATACGATAATGATAATTTCTTCGTTAGAGAATATCCAACTGTCTTATTAGCTGATAGATTCTATAAATGGAAAAAAATATTGAAAGCATTAATTTATTATTTAAAAGAAGTAGCATACTCACAAGAAGAATTCGCTAGAATTAATACACAATTAAAAGAATCCGTTAGATTTAAATTCTTAACAGATTTAGATGAATCAACAAATTCATTCGTTGATCCATTAACAATGAAAAAACCTATGAAAAAACAACAACCAATGACTTTAGCAGAACAAAAAAAGGCAAATGATTTACCTTCAAATGATTTTTCAACAACAAATTTTAATCCTGCACAACATATTGATTTAACTTCACCATTAGCTGCATCAGGTTTTATGAAATTTGGCTCAGGTTCAATTCAAGATTTACAAATTATATTGAAAAAATATCATTTATCTTTAGCAAATCAACAATATAAAATCTCAAAAGAAATCATTACTACTTTAATACCAAAGTTAGAGGATTTACGTAAAGATTTATCAATTAAAGTTAAAGATATTAAATCATTACATAACAATTTTAAAACAAATATTAGTGAACATGTTAAAATTACATCACAATTATTAAATAAATATATCGCTGCATGCAAAGTCATGTCAAATCCAAAATATAATCAAAGAGTTAAAAAAATTAAACCAAAGCATGATCCATTCTTATTAAAATTACAATTGGATTTACAATTGAAAAGACAATTAACTGAAGAAACTTATTTAAGAGATGCTTTCATTAATTTACAATCTTCTGGTATGAAATTAGAAAAAATCGTTTATACAAAAATTCAACAAAGTTTACAAAATTATTCTTCCTTAATTGGTTCAGAAGCACAATTAATGTTGAAAATTTTATGTCAAGAAGTTCAAAAAGGTATTTGTTCAAATCCACCAGCTATCGAATGGGATCAATTTATTAGTTGTCATAAATCTTGTTTAATGGATTGGAAATCAAATGATCCAATCCCACCTGTAAGAAATGTTTCAGATATTGAATATCCAAGAATTAATTCACCAATAGGTAAATGTATTAAATCAGGTTATTTGAAGTTTCAAAGAGATAGAGCGGCTGCAACCAATGGTTATTTTGTCTTAACAGCAAATTATTTACATGAATTTAAGAGTAGTAATTTATACAAATCTTCTCAACCAGATTCAACACCATCAACTCCAGCGGCAACCTTAACTCCACAGAAAAGTCAAAATGCTGCAAAAAAGAAGATTGCTTCAAAATATAAATCTTCTGACACATCAAAGCAAGCAGTAAAACAACCAATACAAAAGAAAAGAAAGACATTGGTTCCAATATTCAGTTTACCTTTAGATCATTGCACATTGGTAGAAGTTACCGATACAAAATTTGTTTTAAAGGCGCCACCTGTTTTTAGTGAACATGATGAACCACTTCCACTATCAAGTCAACATAAGCATAACTCATCAATCAATATGGCAAAACAAACAGCCGATAGAACTACTCATGAAGCGCAAAAATTAGTTAACAAATCATCTCATAGTTTTACTAAATTCTTAAGAGGTAGTTCTTCACAATCAAAAGAATCGAAAAATGAAAATTCTCGTTCAAAGAAAGCATTAAGTTCTGCCACTCCTTCAACGCAAAATATTATAGAAAATTTATCTGCTACACATATACATGATACGGAACCTGAACTATGGACTTTTTCGATAGGTTCTGATAATCCAACACCTCAAGAATTAAAATATTTTAAGAAATGGGTAAATGATATTAAATATCTGACATCATTTTCTAGCGTAGGTGAGAGATCCAAATTTATTGAAGAAAACATGATGAAGTCACGTAGTTCTCCTAACCTTCAATTTTCACAAAATGATGGAAGCAGACCAATGTTAAATTCATTTACACAAAGTTCTTTGTCAATTCCCGATCCCCCATCTAGTGCACAAATGTTTAGCATGCAAAGATCAAGAATTTCATCACCAATCCTGGATGATAAAGGTAATTTGATTACTCCATTTAAAAATCCTAGTGGTTCTACTTTTAACCTTCAATCGACTGGGATGAGGCATTCGAGTAGTCAAAAGATGGACAATCCTGGTGGATTATCTACTGTGCCAAGTGTATCATCACCAAACTTATCAATGGTATCTCATAAAACCCAAAATTCACAAGGTAGTTCTGGTGGTTATTTTGCAATCCCTATTACAAAACAACAATCTATTTCAAATCCATCAACTCCTTATTATCAAGATGGTAGCGAGAAGAAATTATCTTCATCGTCAAGTAATTCTAATATGAATGCGAATAATGTCAATTCAGCGGCACTACCATATTTTAAGAGTTTATCTGCGGTAAGTAGTAATGAGACTACAAAATTGCCACAGGTAATGCTAAATAATCAAGATATTATTAGCAGACCACCTAATTTTGTAAGAAGTGTCAGTGCATCGAGTATTCCTACTACTTCGACAGAAGGAGATCAAATGAATGCTACAACATTATATAATAACACAAATCATAGCGGAACTAATTTATCAACCACACCAATGACATCGCGTGTTCAACCTGTTAGGAAGCATAAGAAGAATGTTTCTTTCAGTTCATTAAGTAGTTTAAAGTTTTCAAAGAGAAATTCTGGTACGCCAGGCTACTATATTAATGAGCAAATGATGCATGATGGTATTCAAGAAGATGAGGATTCAGATCCTCTTGCCCATGGTAAAGTAATAAAATTGAATCAATCCTTATATTCATAATGGAATCACACAGGGAAATAGTTAAATGGGCATATAATTTTATTGATGAGGAACGATAAAGAGAAGAATAGGAACATATTTAGAATTTTTTTTTTTTCATTTATTGAATATTTACGTTTTATATAAAAATAATTAAGATAAAAAAATATCATTATAGATTATTATATGCAAGTAATAAATAGGTATTGGATATGATTATTTATTTAAATGGTAATATGCATGCTCTTATTTTTTGTTAATTTTCGATTTTATTACCTAATTTGTGGAAATATCTATTATAATATAGTAAACCTCCAGAAGTTATCTTATCTTGTACTAGAATATCCTCTACTGTTCCAACCCATATTTCATGATCACCGACCTTTAAACAATCTTTTTTTTGACATATTAATACACGTTCAGCATTTTTAAGTATTGGTATAACTAAATTTGTATTTTTAATAGAGAAAGTTTTATAATGATCACCTTCATCTAAACCAACAAATGGTTGGGTTGGTACAAAAGTCTTATTATCAGCAGATTTGATTGCACCTTTACTAAATTTCCTTGCCAATTCAACTGAAAATGAGTTTGGTTTCATTAAATGAACAGCAAAATGCAAATTGCTATGTAAAGATTCTGAGGTGAATGAAGGTAATTGTAAATTAAATTGTATCATAGGATGAGGCATCAATGCTAAAGAAGACACAGAAGAGACAGTCAATCCTCGAAAAGAACTATGTGGTAAAGCCTTCTCGCTAGCAGAGGATAGGATCATCGCTTGGCTGGTCATCATACCCATCGTTTCCTTGAAAAGTTGCTGTGTTATTAGATGGCTTTTGATGGTTGATGACCATCGAATCTGTCCATAATTCATTGTGTTAGGGGAATGCTCTACTGGTTAGATGATAACAATCGTATGAACCAAATCAGAACAATTTATTAGCTCGTTTACATTCAAAATCAAAATAATTTAAACTATCCACATTGTAACTTTTTTTTTTTTTAATTGTTCGGTAGATTTGAGAAATCTTATTCAAGATGCTTCTAAGTAAAAGATCATAATGAAAAAAGGAGATTGGATAGACTAACAGCTAAAAATATAATATATATATATATATATAATATAGGATATTGTACTGGATATAAGCCTTATACATGTATTAATTTTACATTAAATTAGAAAAGGAACCCCGAAACGTTTGTTATTGACAATGGTACACTTACATTTAATCGTTATTCTCCCTTGATTCCCAACGATAAAGAGATCATAAGGAGTATCTGTGACCTAGAGGAAAAGATAGAATATTATACAGATTTCAAATAAGAAAGATAGTCATTATAATTAAGGTTCCTCTTGTCGTTATTTATCGTCATATATATATACAAATAGAAAATAACACTATTGATTCATTTTTTTTAAGTACTAGTACTGTGTATTTTCCCGCCTAATGAAATAAACTGTGAACATAACTGGAAAAAAAATATTATAGATCATTAATTAAAAGAATAGGATTATTGTTAATAGCATCGATTGTGGAATAGACACAATGCTATAAGGTGTGTATGTGGTAGAGAATACAAATATCATATCAGTCACAGGTTAGGTAAATTATGGCCAGTATTCAAAGTTTAAAGAAGCAGCCTAGCAGTGATGCTATTACAGCTGTATTGGATGGATTATTACAAAATGAAAGTAGAGAGTTGCAATTAGATGATATTATGATTTTAATCACTGTTATTGTCCCCATATATCCTTCAATTGGCTCTAAATACCAGGATATATTACAGACTTTCATATCAGAATCATATACATTTATGGCACAATTAGTAAGTTTTGCATCTACATTAATTGTAGAGAAAAACCCAGAGAAGAAAATATATCAAACGGTTATAAAAGATGTACTGGTAAATAAAAAATGTTCTCTATATAACTATACTATTGCTTTGGAAAGATCAAAAGAAGCAAGGAATTTGATTACTTCCTTGTTTTTTGGAAGTAAGATTTTTAATTTATTAGCGTCAGACATCAATATAATAATATATTTAGAAATTGTTAAAGGACAATATGAATATATTTTAAATATATTTTCTGAGAAAAATAATGAAAAAGCATTACCAAAAATATCAGGTGAATATTTAGTGGCTTTGCTATCGTTAAATCCTCTATTTTCGTTGGATATTTTCTTCCAACAGTTACTCCTGAAAGACGATACACATTTTGAACAGTTCAAATCAATAATCAAAAATTTACACCGGTTAGACCAAAGAAAATTAATCACCAAATACTTACTACCATTTCTGGACTCTATAACCACAGAAAGCAATTATTCTGACTTGTATAACTTGTTAAAGCATATTCCATTGCATAAAGGTGTCGATCTTCAGTTATTATTGACATTCAAATCCATTTTATTTCAAGAATTAATAATAAAATTACTCCCACAAGCGTCTATTACGATACTTGTTTTAGCATTACTATCAAAATTTGAAGAACTTGACGAATACTATGACGAAAATATATGTCGTTTGTTCTCTATTATTCTTACAATACGACCAGACCCTGATGAAAATAACAAGATAGCTCATAGTTCTATTTTCTTGAATGCTGTAACTAAACGCCTGGGAAATAAGGATAAAGAAATAAGAGAACGTACAATGTATATTGCCAAAATAGTTTCTAATGGAGATTTGGATTATGAGAGTGATTTTAAAATAGAGCTCCCGATTTTGAATATAGATGATTCAAAGAATAATATTAATTTTGAGTTGTTATTTCAAAACAATATGATAAACAATTACGATACTTCAACAGTTAAAACTATGTCAAATGAGATGAACAAGTTAGTTCTACAAGAAGACAGTGATGATGAAGATGATATTGAAGGTAAAGTAAAATTTGTGTTTATCAAAGATCTTTTAAAGGAATATAGTAAAATCGATAAAAGTAAGAGAACTGACATAGTTAATCTATTTAAAGAGACAGTCAAATTAGTGAGACAAAAGAAAGATTTTGTAACGGAAGTATCATTTTTTGCAAAATCTTTATTGACATGTATATGTTGTTTGAATAATAATTTTGATGAAAAGAAATTTGAAGAATGGCGTATTAATTCTATTGTAAGTATACTAGTAGTAACTCCAGAAACAGTAAAGGATATAATCCAAATTTTATTTAATTCAGAATTGTCTTTACAACAAAGGATGTCAATTCTTTCTAGTTTAGGTTTGTCTGCAAGAGAATTAAGAGGTTTTGATGATCCGTATATTGTTAAACCCGAGTATGATTTTCCAACAAGTAGACTTCCTTGGGATAAACAGAATAATGAACAAAATCAGATTGAAGATATTAGTAACGATGAACAAGTTTCATTAATAAAGAAATCGAAGACAACTTGGGTATCTAAAAAATTACAACCGTCAGAGAAACAAACTCCCAAAAATAATTTTAGAAAATATGCAAAGCTATTTTTCTACCCTTTAGCAAATGGTTGGTTAAATGGTATCAATATGGGAACACATGATCAATTATTCAAAGTTCATTATTTCTCTACTCTACACATGATATACCAATGTTCAAACCCTGTTCATGAATACGAAGAAATGACGTTTCTTTTCGAACAGATCATTAAACAAGCATTTGATCAGGGTTTACCAATTGAACATTTAATCCTAAGGAACACGACAGAATAACTATGCAAATACAGATTTTTATATACTTTTTATAGATCATAGAGAACCTCAGTTTTTAAACTCAATTAAGAAATAACCATCGTCATATATATTTGAATTATATCTCTTAATATCTACTATATACTACGTAACTATAAAGTATCTCATCGCTTTGAAATAAAAATTTTAACTATGCGATATATTCCAAAAATATATAATTTGACACTTATGAAATAAATACGCTGTTTAATAAAATTGAAATTGTATTCGTAATTTATGTATGTTAGTCAGATTCGCACATAATTATTTGGAATTCCGTTAACTAGTAGTAATTCGATACAGCAACAATGTCATTCCTTGGAACTTTACGTCAAAAGGCTCCATTTTTTGATAAAATTGCAGAGAGTTTTACCCCTACATTAACTAGAGATGAAAAATTCAAGCTCGAATACAAACTTCCAGATAATGAAAAGATAATCGATGATACAAATGCAGATGTATCATTTGTTGGTGTACATAGTAAAGTTAGAGAAAAACAAAGAACTGGGAAAACCGGACAACCAGCAGTTGCCTATATCTATTCTGGGAGACTATATTTAACTCCACACTTTTTGGTATTCAGGGATGCTTTCGATCAACAATCATGTGTATTAATTTTAAATATATCAACTATTAAAAGAGTTGAGAGGACTCCTTCCGAATCACATTCATTTGCATTGACTGTCACATTATATTCAGGATCAGAACTTTTAATACAATTTATTGGTTTAAGATATAGATCAGAACAATTTTCACAACAGCTAAAAGATAGATTAAAACATAACATACAGAATGCCAAAACGTTACCTAATTTTCTTGCTACAAGTTATTCAGAATTTATTATCATGAAAAATCTACAAAAACAAAAAGAGGTAACAGCCCCTAAAGCTGGTTTGGGACAACTATTCAAATATCCTGGAAATCCATCATTAGATAAAGAAAAAATAAAACTTAGAATGTGGTTTGATTATTTTAAAGAAAATGGTGAAAACTTGGCTATTGTTAAAAATCATTTGTTCAAGAAGTTAATAAGAGTTGGACTTCCAAGCAGAATTAGAGGTGAAATATGGGAATTATGCTCAGGTGCTATGTACCTCAGATATGCAAATTATGGTGAATATGAAAAAACACTATTAGATAATAGAGGAAAGACTTCACAAGCTATAGATGAAATTGAAAAGGATTTGAAAAGATCGCTACCAGAGTACAAAGCATATCAAAAGGATGAAGGTATTTCAAGATTGAGAAATGTTTTAACCGCATATTCATGGAAAAATCCTGATGTCGGTTACTGTCAAGCCATGAATATTATTGTAGCAGGTTTATTAATTTTTATGACAGAAGAACAGGCTTTCTGGTGTTTGTCCAATTTATGTGACATATATGTTCCTGGTTACTATTCAAAGACTATGTATGGTACCCTATTAGATCAAAAAGTATTTGAGTCTTTCGTTGAAGAAAAATTACCTGTTCTATGGAATCACATAGTTGGACATGATATCCAATTGTCGGTAGTCTCGTTACCATGGTTTTTATCTCTGTTTTTCACTTCAATGCCGTTAGAATACTCATTCAGAATAATGGATATATTCTTCTTAAGTGGTGCAAAAACATTATTTCAAGTTGCATTGGCTATCTTAAAAGTAAATGCCGATGATTTAATGGGAGCAGAGGAAGATGGTATGTTTATTGCTGTTTTGAAACATTATTTTCAGACATTGGGTGATAGCGCTCATCCTGATTCCAGTGATATAAAATACAGAGAAATAACAAAATTTCAAGAATTGTTGGTAACAGCATTTAAAGAATTTAGTATTATCACTGAGCAAATGGTCATTGAAGAAAGACATAAATTTGAAAAAGGTATTTTGACAAATATTGAAACTTTTGTGAAAAGAACCCAACTTCGTCAGATGCCAAAGACATTCAATCTTAAAGATGAAGAGTTATCTAACATATATGACACATACTATGAAAGCATTGAAACGCATAAGATCAGTTTAGGAACGGGTTCCTCAAATATGACCTTTGAAGTTTTTACTCAATTTTTAGGAAAGTTTTGTGATTGGTGTAAGACAAGTAATAGTGATCAAAATCCAACCTTCCGCAAACAAAAAACTGAATTTTTAACAAGATTATTTAATAACTGGGATTCAAGTAATGTAGGTGAATTGACCTTGAATGATGTTGTTTGTGGAATTGATAAATTAAAGACTCATGATTTATTGCAAATAATTAATTACTTTTTCTCACTTTATGATCTAGACAATGATGGTGAATTACATCGTGAAGAAGTATTGCAAGTATCAGAAGCTTTACTGTTTTTAACAGAACCATGGAAAACAGGTAGATACGTGGATTTATTAACGAAAAAAGCTATTGAAGATGATATTGCGGAAAGAATTGTTGAAGAGAGTGCGGATAATGGCACAGCAGCCGATGAGGTACAGTTACCTACAGGTGTCGAGGTTAATGAAGAGGAGTATCGAATAAAACAGGCTGAAAGATATTTGAAAGCTGCAAGTAGCTTTTTACAAAGATCGTTCGAATACGCTAAATCACTTGAACTAGTAGAAGAAATCAATTTAATAGATCTTTCAGACGATGAGGAAGATAGCCTTATTAAAGAGAAAAAGTTTAATTCTTTAAAGGCCAATGTTGCCTTAGATCCTACTCATCCAAAAGTTGTTGATTTGGCCACATTCAGGATGATTATCTTGGCCGATGAAACATACGAATTGTTCTTCTCTAAAACATGGAGATATTCCATTCATGTTGATCAATCAATCAATACTGATAATGCCAAGGGCAAAGCAGTTATTGGTATGTTTAATGGTATAATTGCAGATGGTAGACGAGTTGCAGAACAAGTACGTCGCCGTGTTGATTCTGTTGCCACGAGAAATAGTATTACATCCGCTGATAGTAACAGCAATCAAACAGGTAGTAGTATTCCAATGGTTCCTACATCTTCTATGTCTACTAGAGAAGATAAATATGAAGATATAGATGACTTTACTAGTGAACATCAAGATGAACACAAAGATCTGTTGAGCAATTCCTGGATAGAAATGGAGATGGACAATGATGATATAGATATCCCAGAAAGACAAGAATTATTAACAATCTCAAAATTAAATCCTGAACCTCAAAAGGATTTAATTGAATTTGAAGCATGAAAAACCTTGGTATAAATTACATATTGTTATGTACAACATTTTAACGAAAACTTGTAAATTATTTCCTGTGTTTTTTCCCTTAACTTAGAAAATAAACGATGCATATATACATTTATATATAGAAATTATATTTTTAAACACATTTTTTAAACTATAAATATGGTTTACATTCCATTGTTCAATAAATAGGTTATTCTTAATACCTTGTACCATGTGAACTGGTTAAACTAAGTTCCTGCAAGGTGATTTCCCGAATAAGCCGAGAAGTTAAAATATATTTCGAAGATATAAGTGTAAAAAGGATGTTACAAATTAAGTTGAATAGATATGACGAGTATAAAACCAATAATATAGATACTCGGTACAATAAGTTACTAATAGGTTAGTTAATCATGAGTGCCAAGTGGTTGAATATTGGGAGGAGCTCTCCTGTAAAATTATTGACAACTCAAAAGATTTTTTTTTCCAGTAATGTGATTCGACTACAAAGGACACCCTTACAATCATCATTCTGGAAGCCAAACACTTCATCTTTGGGGTCTAAGATCAACGCAACTAAATTTATTGGTAGTTTATCTTCGTTTAGGTTGTTTTCAAAATCTAGTTTAACAAAAGCAGCATGGAATAAGATGGAAAACACTCGTAGTCGGTACATGAGATTAAATAGGTTCCAACAATTTCAAGAAAATGGAAGTAATAAGAACTCATTGGGTAAAGTTACAGCATTTGCATTAGCTTTAATGACTGGAGTATATTTCTTGTCACCATACTTATTTCAATATGTCCCACCTTTCAATCATTTTAGGCGACATCCTGCAGATTTAGTGTATACTATTCTAGGTTTAAATGTGTTAATTTTTGGACTGTGGCAGTTACCAAGGAACTGGGGTTTCTTACAAAAATATATGTTATTAGAGAAGAGAAACATTTACAGTAAATGGTCACTTATAGGTAGTGCATTCTCTCACCAAGAGTTCTGGCACTTGGGTATGAATATGTTAGCGTTATGGTCTTTTGGTACCTCATTGGCAGCAATGTTAGGTGCTTCAAATTTCTTTTCCTTATATGTTAATAGTGCCCTGGCAGGTTCTTTGATTTCTTTATGGTATCCAAGGATTGCACGATTGGCAATGATTGGACCTAGTTTAGGTGCTAGTGGTGCACTATTTGGTGTATTGGGTTGTTTCTCTTATTTATTTCCACAAGCAAAACTGCTTCTATTTATTTTTCCAATCCCAGGTGGAGCATGGGTGGCATTTTTGGCTTCTGTAGCATGGAATGCTGCTGGTTGTGCTCTTAGATGGGGGTCCTTTGATTATGCGGCACATTTAGGTGGTTCTTTGATGGGGGTTGCATATGGTTGGTATATAAGTAAACTAGCAAAAGAACAAAGAGAACGTAGGATGGAAAAATTTTCTAGATGGGGATAATCATCAGAAGTATATAAAGATGAGAAACATTAAAACTGTAAATATTTAATTATGTACATGATCATAGTATTTTATCTGTTTATATGTATATATATATATATATATCATTTTGAATATTGAATATTGATTGTTTAGCTAAAAGTGAACAACTGAACACTTCCGTGAAGCTGTAAATACTATTTAATTTCTATTTTTCATTAAACCTTCTCTCACTATATATAATTTATCCTTTGATAATGATGCAAGTTTAGTCGGATCCCATGAATTCGATACTTCTCCTAAATCAATATCTTTCTTAGCTTCATCTATGGAACTCATTAATTCATCAAATGTTAGAGGTTTAGTGTTCCTCGGTATTAGCCTTGAGTCAGTTTCATCTATCCCATTATCCTCGAGTGGTACTTCATGCAGTTTATTAATAAACATTAACTGTTGGCTCAATCTTTTTTGTATTCTTCCTATGTCAGCGTCTTTACTGGGTAGACCTGACAATTTCAAAAGCTTAACAACAGTTTCCTTCGGAATATCAAGAGAAGATGAATTGTCATTTGGGTTAACAACGTATTCATTAACGGACCATGTCTCTTGAGATATAAATTGTTTAATCTGATCCATAGATTCAAATTTTCCACCTATCCACGGTTTTGTAGATTGAAATCTATGAGATCTCCTGACAAGAACAGAAACACTCTGTTTAAAATACGACACCCTAAACATGTTCATATAATATTATTCCCTGATAACCCTAGTTTATGATAATCGCAATGAAAACTGATTGATAATATCCATATTTTCTCTGTTCTTTATCCACATACCTTATAATACCTTATACCCTTTTGATATTTAACTTTCACTATGAGAGAGCTATTTCCGTACAGCATGATTGTATATTAGAAATTTTTGAAAATTTTTCAAAAAAGCGATGAGATGAGATGAGATTAAAACTATTTACTATCTACTTTAGTTATTTGTTATATAGTAGTATTTAATGGATAGATATATGTAATTGTTTTATATTTAAATATAAGCTTTTAATAATAACAGTAAGCAGTAGTTTATCTGGGACAAGAATAGTTACTATATATTTTACAGGTATCCAAAGATGAGAATTAAGAAGAAGAACACAAGTGGTAATGCTAAAAATTTCATTACCAGATCACAAGCTGTCAGAAAATTACAAGTTTCATTAGCTGATTTTAGAAGATTATGTATCTTCAAAGGTATTTATCCAAGAGAACCACGTAATAAGAAGAAGGCCAACAAAGGTTCTACTGCGCCAACTACTTTTTACTTCTCTAAGGATATTCAATATTTAATGCATGAACCTGTATTAGCTAAATTCAGAGAACATAAAACTTTTGCTAAAAAATTAACAAAAGCTTTAGGTAGAGGTGAAGTTTCTTCTGCTAAGAAATTAGATGAAAATAGATCTACATATAAATTGGACCATATCATTAAAGAGCGTTATCCAAGTTTCCCAGATGCTATTAGAGATGTCGACGATGCTTTAAATATGTTATTCTTATTTGCTAATTTACCAGCAACAGACCAAGTCTCTTCCAAAATTACTAAAGATGCTACTACCATATGTAACCAATGGTTTGCTTATGTCGCTAGAGAACGTTTAATTCGTAAAGTTTTCGTTTCCATTAAAGGTGTCTATTATCAAGCTAATATTAGAGGTGAAGAAGTTAGATGGTTAGTACCATATAAATTTCCAGAAAATATTCCAAGTGATATTGATTTCAGAATTATGTTAACTTTCTTAGAATTTTACTCTACTTTATTACATTTTGTATTATACAAATTATACACTGATAATGGTTTAGTATATCCACCAAAGGTTGACGCTAAAAAGAGTAAAATAATAAGTGGGTTATCTGCTTATATTTTAGAAGGTCAAGAAGAAGAAAATGTTTTATCTGTTTCAAAAGTTACTTCAACTGAAACAAAAGCTAATACAATCGATTCAGCTGCTTTAAAATCTGCATTGAAAGCCGATAAAGATAATAAAGATGATGTTGTTGATCAAGATAACGAAGAAAATGTTGCTAACATTGAATTAGATACTTTCGAAGACAACAATACAAACAAAGGTGATATCTTGGCTCAACCAAGTCAATTTGATTCTCCAATCGCTACTTTATTTTCAGATTTCATCTTTTACGTCGGTAGAGAAGTTCCACTTGATATTGTTGAATTCTTAATTTTATCTTGTGGTGGTTCTGTAATCAGCGAAGCTGCTTTGGATCAATTAGAAAGTAATGATATTGATACTACAAAGATTACCCATCAAATTGTAGATAGACCAGTATTAAAAAACAAGGTCGCTGGTAGAACTTATATTCAACCACAATGGATCTTTGATTGTATTAATAAGGCTACTTTAGTACCAGCTAACTTATACTTACCAGGTGAAACTTTACCTCCACATTTGAGTCCATGGGGTGATGCTACTGGTTATGATCCAACTGCCCCAGAAGAAGATGTGTCTGAAGAAGAATCTGAAGAAGAATCTGATGAAGATGCTGAAGCAGGTGAAAATGTAGATGAAGAAGATGAAGACGATGAAGAATTAGAAGATCAAAAGGAATTAGAATTGGAAGCACAAGGTGTAACATACACAGAAGCTAATATTGAACCTAAACCAAAGAGCAAGAAGAGAAAGGCTCCTGTAAACGAAGAAGAAGAAGAAAAGAAGTTGAAGATGATCATGATGAGTAACAAGCAACGTAAATTATATAAGAAGATGCAATATTCAAATGATAAGAAGGATGAAAAGAATGAAAACTTAAAGAAGAAGAAGAAGCAAATAGCCAAAACAAAGGCAAAGTTGGAAAAGTTAAACAAATAATAATTTTGATTTAACTATTTAGATCGTTTGAAAGTATCAACTACTTAGCATAGTCATTAAATTCGTTATATAATTGTATATTATTATAAATTCAAAATATTTTACTTTTTATTTATGTATTATTTACTATGTTTTTATTTTATATTAGGTCAGAGGAATAATCTGGCCTCGAGTCCATCGACTTTCTATCAGGGATGTTTAATTCAACATAACCTTGTAGTTCTTTCTGCAGGGCTAATAGAGCCATTTCCGCTTGATTAATACGATCAATATCTGTGTTTTTGCTGACGTTCACATAAGCTTTTAATAAATATCCACCTTCAGTGATTTGATTGTTACTATCATTAGTTATATTCCATATTTTTTGAACATCAATTATTACATTGTTAGATAAGAAAAATTTTACGCCAATTGTGATGTATTGGTAGTCATGAGCGTATCCCAGGCCATTTAAAAATAGAGTTAAAGAGCATTGTTCTTCTTCAGCAGATAATATTACTGACTCCGATATTGATTGAATAGATACCTTTCTACTAGTACCAGCAGCCGGAATATCCGATATACTTAATGTCCATGATGTGTGTTTTTGTTCTTCATCTTGTTTTTCTGATGTGTCAACATCCATTTTAGTATCCTCATCTATTTTGGTGACTACATCCACTTTAGTATCAACATCCATTTTGTTACTTAATGTTTCAGTGCGTGCATTTTGTTGTAATAGCTTTTGTAAATCTTCAGTTTTAATTGGTAATTTCCCTTGTGCAATTTTCTTGAAAAATGTATAATCAAGTTCTGAGTCTATATCACACAGTAGAGCAAGAGGTAACTCTCTTGATAGTTTTATTCTATTTGATTCAACAAGTTGGTTCTTTGAATTTACTCTGTCAATATCATATAAAGGATTTGGGTTCCATACAGTGCTTACTTTTCCAAACAGGACTGGTGGGTTACCAGATAATGTCTTTAAAGTTGAGACGAAAAGGTCATACAAAGAATCATCAATTGAGCCAAATAAACTTAATTGTTGAACCATTTTTGTAAGTGTTAGTGATTATTATATACTGGTTTCCTTCTTTTTTATTTACAAGCATAGTTCGAAATCTTGATACTTATTGATAATTTTTGTAGTGTTAAATTTCTTCAAAAGTTTTAAGAAGACGTAAAATTTAAAAAAAAACGATGCTGTGAAATTATAAGCAACAAGTTAATTTGATGTGTAAGAGAAAGATATAAGATATAAAACGATACAGACCAGGCATATTACATTCAATCAAGATGTCAGCAGATGTTCCACGTTCAGTTATTCAAAAACTTATGTTTTTTACAGCAGCAATGGTTGCATTCCCATTGATTACATTTTTTATGACACAACAATATACTTCAAATACTATTATCAGTGGTGGATTAGCCGCTGCAATGGCTAACATTGTATTAATAGGTTACATAGTGAGTGCATTTATGGAAGATACTCCAGATCAAAAGATGGAGGCCAAAAAACAAGATTAATTATTTAATTGTTATATAATAAATAACTTATTAGGTGCTATCAATAAATATGATATTTGATGATTAAGTATAGATATACGAAATATATATGATACTTTTATGTAACTGATATATGTATGTTTGCATTTATAAATGGAGGTATGTAATTTTTTTTTTTTATTATTAGTTTATTCTAGGTTGAATTTATATGCAGTGTATAAATTTTGTATATACAACTTTATCTAGTTATTCTTTTTCAATGGATTTGTAGACTTTTCTAAAGCACCGTAACTAATATCTAAACTAGAAATCCAACTAATAGCAACAATCAAGATTGCTAGTAATAAAGCAGAAACGATCAAACACATTATCAAACCTTCAGTCCAGATTTCACTTAAGATATCATCATCATTACCTGAATCATCATTATCATCATTTCTATTCTTACCTGATTTACCATGTTTAGAAGAATGAACAGTTTCAGATTTTTTATCAGATTTCTTTGAAGATTTCTTAGATGATTTTTTATCATTATGTTTCTTAACGTTAACCTCTTTTGAATTTAAGGAACCGTTAGTTGAAATTGCGATAACTTTATCATCTGATACAGATTCTTCTAAAAACATAATGATAGATTCTAAGAATTCGTCTAATTCGGCCAAATCATATTCTGCATGTTTAAATTTAAATAGAACAACCTTTTTATCTTCTAATGGATAATTGTATAATATATCAGTAGCACTTTGTGGTAAATTTTTCAATTTAAAGATTTCAATATCTTCATCTTCCCTTAGATGTAAACTTTTAGTATCTTGTTCAATGACTTGAGATAAATCGTAATTGAAAAACTTGTTCAAAAATGGATGTGGTTCAGAAGAAGAAACGTAAGCTTCATAGATTGGGTATTGAGAGAATTGGAAAATTACTACCGGTTTTTCAACACTAGATTGGGAGACTAATTCTTTCAAAGTAGATACTTCAGCAGATGAATCACTCTTATCAGATAGATATACAGTGTGTGCTTTAGATGCTACAAGTACAGCTTGCAATAAAAGTACTATACTGAAAACAAATGAATTTAAGTTTAACATTTTTTAGTTAATTTGTGTTGCACTTTTCCTTACTTGTTTCGCTGTATATGAAACGCCCTTTTATTAGAGAGTATGGATAATATAACAGCAACTAAACAGTAAAACCAATGAGTTGTTCAACTAATATGACAAAGCTAATGTATAAATATATATATGCAAATAAATAGTAACTAAAATGAATATACAATTTTACTAAATCCACAATTTCATCATACTTTACTTAATATAAATGAACAATTAGCTGCTAAGTTGCTTGTTGCAAAAATTAAAAAAATAAAAAAAAGGTTGCCAGCTTAAAATTTGAAAATATTTACAACGTCGTGTGATATGATGGATGGTGGTAAGAATAATGTATCAAGAGTACTAGCTGCATGCATTGAAGAAGTAAGTATATATATATATATATAAATACACTTTCAAGAAGTATTATTTTCAGGAGGGATAAGGAAGGTATTCTTCTTTGTACTTGTGGTCCTTGGAAACAAAGAGAATGGGATGTGCTAAGACAATTATATTACAAGTGGTTAACATAGTAAAATCATCAACGGTCAATTGCAATCTATCACCAAGGTGAAGGGTGACAGAACAAATATACACGTTCCAGACACCTTACAACACAGTTCACCTTTGTAATATATATGATTAATTACCATTACTCAGATGATTTAGTTAACATTTTTAATCCAATTAAGCCCTTTGCAGCTTTAAACTGGCAGAAAGGGCATCGCGATTTTGAAAAATTTCAATTTAACGAAAAAATTCTAGAAAATGGCTAAGAAAGAGTCAATGGGATGTCTTATTTGCAAGAGAGTGAAGTATTTAAAGTGGGTCTACCTATAACTTCTTCAACTGTTTTTGTTTAAGTGTTCTATTCTGCGCAACTGGGTAACCAGAAAACTAATCAACAGGAGAAATAATGTCTTTAGAAGCTATTCAATTCGATAGATCTGTGCCAACTAATGTCACGGTTAGAGTACTAGATCAACTATTATTACCTTATCTTACTAAATATATTCCAATTTATACTATTGATGACGGTTTTAACGTTATCAAAACAATGCAAGTAAGAGGTGCACCTGCTATTGCCATTGTTGGTGCATTGTCTGTACTGTTAGAATCACAATTGATGTTATCTGATTCTTACATCAAGACTCAATGGTATTACGACTTAAACAGTTGGGATGCAACACGTTCAAAATTAAATGAAAGATTAGACTATTTGTTATCAAGTAGGCCAACTGCAGTTAACTTATCCAATTCTTTAAAAGATATTGATTCTATTCTAAAATCAGCAAAGACTTTAATTGAATTTAACAGTTCTTTGTACACATATGTTTGTAAATTAATCGATGATGATTTAGCAAATAATATTAAAATGGGTGATAATGGTGCCAATTTTTTACTAAACATTTTAAAGAAGGAAGATTTTAAAGAAGATTTTGGTGTATTAACTATTTGTAATACAGGTTCATTAGCTACATCTGGTTATGGTACAGCTTTGGGTGTCATCCGTTCTTTATGGACTGACTCTAAGAAAAAATCCGTCAGTTCAGATGCTTCTACAAAAAGACAAAAGTCATCAACATTTACTGAAGCCAAGATGAAACATGTTTTTCCATTGGAAACTAGACCATATAATCAAGGGTCTCGTTTAACTGCATATGAATTAGTTCATGAACAAATTCCTTCAACTCTAATTCCTGATAGTTCTATCGCTTATAGAATTAAAACTAGTCCATATCCAATAAAAGCTGCATTTGTTGGCGCTGATAGAATTGTTCGTAATGGTGATACTGCTAATAAAATTGGTACATTCCAATTAGCTATCATTTGTAAACAATTTGGAATAAATTTCTTTGTTGTCGCACCAAAAACAACAATCGATAGCGTTACTCCAAACGGGGATGGTATCATTGTTGAAGAACGTAAACCAAATGAAATGAAATTAGTTACTGGTACAGCAATTAATATGGATACAGAAGAACCATTATTAAATGAAAATAATGAACCAGTTTCTGTTAAGGTTGGTATTGCCCCACCAGAAATGAATGTTTGGAATCCGGCTTTTGATATTACTCCACATGAATTTATTGACGGTATTGTCACAGAAGAAGGTGTGTTCACAAAAGATTCAGATGGTGAATTCAATTTACAACAATTATTTTAATTGGGTTTTATTTAGACAAGTGTTTTGTACAACAAGTATAAACTAACTAAAAACTACTATATATTGCTATCATATAACTGTAACATGTAATTTCATCTTAAAAAATGTAATTGTACAAGAATAAACCACTGTTGATCTAATCCTTATTTTCGTAACATTTATCGGCAACGGTACTATTACCGACAGGAATAAATATATATATTCATATAATTGTATATGACATTTCTGAAAAAAATATAAGGTTAACATTTTATATATCTTGTTTATGTTTGTTGTTTCCTTTTAAAGTTTAACGTCTGCTCTTTTCTAAGTGGATTTCTTTCTCTTCTACAATTGAAAGTAAAGAAATCATCACGAATAAACATTAGCAGTGAAGATGTAAACAACAAAACTGAAGTTCGCAAAATGTTAGTAACAAAAACCTGAACCCTTCCCTGTCACATATGTAAAATTACAATACTACTAGAAGAATGAACTTACCAATACAGTCAACCTCTCCCTTCTTCTAGCAGAGTTTCTGATGCAATTGCATATTAACCCTTGTTATCTTTTCCGTGTCTTCTGTTAGTTAAATTCAACTACAACTAGAATGTAATTCAATACAATATGAACCAACAGCCGGTTTGCAAATATATACAGTATTAAATTCTCATCGGGTCGGTTCCTCCGAAAGTTTAAACGTCATATGCTATGTTCCCTAAGCAACGACCTCAAAAAGTGAGATCTGCTACAGGGACCTCTTCGGGAAGATCGACGTCTCTTTCTACGACTATTTCTCCGAATTGGGCAATTTTTTACCTTTTTGCAGCTCAAAATTGGAACGGATCTACCAAAAACGGATATCCCATATCCGTAATAGGTAACAAGAGAATTGAAAAATAAGAAATGAAAGTTAAAAAATTGTGTTTTTCAGTTTCCGAAATTACTTATTTCAGAAATTTGTAAACATTTGGATATAACATGATGGGAAAAGGTCCGAATTTGGAAATAACCAAACAATGAAAATTACAAATAAATTTTAAAGATTTTTCCTAATGTGGTATGAGGTTTCAAATACAAACATATAAATCATTAGCATCAAATGTTTATCTTAGGAATATCAATTAAAATTCAACTACTGATAGTTAATTGAGATACTCATCTGATACCGAAATATAAGAGAATTATATGGGTGTTTGTACGTTTGTTAATCTCCTTGGCTTATACACTATATTGTAATATTTCTTGGGTCCAAATATCATCAGGTATATTGAAGTTTCTTCTGCATAGATGCTTTCTTAATCAGTGTTAGTCTTTCTTTCTGTAACAGTTGCTTATGTGTTTTAGTTAACGTAATTAATACTATAGGTCTATCCTTGTTCTTTGAATACTGCTTGAAAATGACGAAAAACTTTATTTCGTACATAGTTTTTTGTACGACTTCCTTGCTTTCACCATTTTGTTTGAATATTTTGTTGTGCTGTCTTTTTTTAGTTTTCCTCAAAGAAAATATGTTTGATAGATTATAATCTTTACATATGTGTGGTGTTTTCTAATTTCAATCTCTGCATTAGGGAAAATAGAAACAAGCATTTAACAACAAATATTATAGATATTTAGTCTGAAAATGTGGAGGCCCTTGCAGTAAATATTTGTGAAATGGTAATGGATATAGGAAACAGGTAATGTCAAATGAACTTGACATAGATTATATTTAAAGAAATAACTTTTTAAAACTTTTTTATATCTTGATTTGTCTTAATTAAAAGCTTTGTATCTCTATATGGTCTATTTGCATATGATTTAGTAATATCGGTAACTTCATATATAGGTTCTAATCAATTCTCTTTGAGTGAATCCATTATTCCACGAAAACAACGCAAGTGGTGCATAATTAGTTTTGAAACTCTAAAGTATAATTATAATAATAATTATCTGTCTTGAGCTTTTATGAGGACAGCAATTTTAACGGAAAATACAACACTATTTCCAAATGGTAATTTTAATAAATTACCAAGAGAGGTTCTAACAAATGTAACCAATAAAACCCTATCGCATCAAAAATCATTATTGCATAAATCAAAAGAATCATTTGCATTAGCACCATCACGTCCAAAAATTGTTGTAACAGAAACAAGAACAGAAACAAAGAAACATAATGACGATGATCAACTAAGAAAAACAGATACATTCATTGAAAAAATAAATGAATTACAGTTAACTCAGTCTAGATCAAAAGTAGAATCAGATTATATGATAGAATCAACCAAAAGGTTGTCAATCCACGATAAAGAAAATATAGATCCCTCCACCGCTTTATCATCCATAAAAGAAGAACGAGAAGGTGACATTTCAGAAATACTTGAAGAAAACTCTAGTAGTAACGATAAAGAAGAAATTAAAGACTCCAATGACCATCAATTAGTCTCTGAGGTAAATAAGAAAAGACCTATTTCAACAGCTTCAGAATCAAATGAAATCCCAAAAAAATTTAGAGTTCATGATAAAGATGGTGAGGAAACTTATGAATGGGAAGATTTAGATGCTGAAGATATCAATGATCCATTCATGGTAAGTGAATACGTCAACGATATTTTTGAGTATTTGAATCATTTGGAAATTGTAACACTACCAGGAAAGGAGAAACTATTCAGACATAAAAATATTCGTCAGAATAGAGATATATTAGTCAATTGGTTGATTAAAATTCATAATAAATTTTGTTTACTGCCTGAAACTTTATTTTTAGCAATCAACTTAATGGATAGATTTTTAACAAAAGAATTAGTACAATTAGATAAACTTCAATTGGTAGGGACATCATGTCTGTTTATTGCCTCTAAATATGAAGAAGTTTACTCTCCTAGTGTAAAACACTTTGCCTTAGAAACGGATGGTGCTTGTTCAGAAGAAGAAATAAAAGAAGGAGAGAGATTTATTTTGAAAACTCTCAATTTCAATTTAAATTACCCAAACCCAATGAATTTCTTAAGGAGAATATCAAAAGCTGATGACTACGATATACAGTCACGTACTTTAGCAAAATTCCTTATGGAGATATCCTTAGTCGATTTCAGATTCATCGGTATTTTACCATCCCTTTGTGCAGCAGCAGCTATGTTTCTATCAAGAAAGATGCTTGGAAAAGGAACATGGGATGGTAATTTAATTCATTACAGTGGTGGCTACACAAAAGAACAACTAGCTCCTGTTTGTAATATGATAATGGATTATCTAGTTTCTCCAATCATTCATGATGAATTTCATAGAAAATATCAATCTAGAAAATTTATGAAAGCCTCTATAATTTCCATCCAATGGGCTATTAAAGTCAGAAAAAATGGATACGATATAATGACATTGCATGAATAGATCAAGTAAATATTTTTTTCACTTGCTATTCCAAAACTGTTCCATGTTTAGCCCTCTTATGATAATATTAAAAACGCATTACCCTTTATTCAATTCACACTTAATACCTATTCTTTTTAATTCAGTTAATATAAATAATTTTAATATACTTTAATTTACAATAACATAATATAATGTAATCTTTAATCACATGTATAGTTAATAAGTTTAAAATTTTATAAAGTAAAACTAAACTAAAGACAAGTTGTTTTTGAAATGTTTATATGAATAAATGTAACTTTATTGAAATGCAGATATAATGTATACGTATTTAATTATCAATTTGTTATGAATGCTATTATTAAAAATTGAGATATGGTCAATTGAAAAGATAATCATACTGAGTTTCATATTGGACTTTGCACCAAGCACGAGTTAACTCAAACATTGAGCGATACCTCTTATTATCGAATTTAATTAGTAATGAATCCAATTTTGTTGTTGGTATATAAACTTCAGCTATTAAATCTTTACAGTGCCTTTGGAATTTTAAATCATATAAAGCATCTACACCTCCACTATAATGTTGTAATGTTTCATCCCATAAAATAGTATTCTTTTTAGTAATCCTTCTAGCAATATACATTGCCATAGCACTAAGTAAGGAAGGTTTAATATGGACAAATCTATGACAACATAATGCATATTCTAACAAAATTTTACCAATATTTCTAGTTTCAAAATCATACCCATCAGCTTTTGATATTCTTCTCAAGAAGTTCATTGGATTTGGCCAACCTAAATTAAATTCTAAAGATGTAAGCATAAACATTTCAGCACTTTTAATATCTTCACCAGAAGCAGCACCATCTGTAATATAAGCGTAATCAGACAATTTTGGTAAATTTACTTCCTCAAATTTTGCTGCAATAAATAATGAAGTGACTGCTAACAATTGTAATTTACTTAAAGTCACTTTATTTTTTGACAGAAAACGATCCATGATATTTATTGATAAGAATAGAGTTTCTGGATAACATTGAAACTTTTCATGAACTTCAACTAACCAATCTACTAGTATGGCTCTCATTGTAGGTCTTAATTTATATTGAGCTTCGGGATCGATGACATAATTGAGAACAGGAGTAGTTTCTATTTCTCTTTGATATAAATGTTTGAAAATATCATCTGTATATTCTACTACCATACATATATCATTCTTTTCGACAGTATCTAAATCGTTCCAAAGTGGTACTTTTTCCTTTTCTTTGCTTACTGTATTTAATTTTGATTTTTTAATTACTGTATTTTTTCTATCAATTGAATTAAATATATCATTTTGATCATTATAAATTGTTCTCTTCTTTTTCAAAGAAATATAAGTTAAGTCGCTTATTTCTCTTCGTATTCTTGGTACTTTTGCCACTAAAATTGGTTCATTTTTTAAGAATTGTTTTTGTACCTCTGATGAATTATTAATAGGAACTTCTGATAATGCACGTCTATTAATGTGTTTTGGAGTGTTTTTTGGTTTCTCTTCATTTTTATTTACTAATAAACTTGAATTTGAGCGTGATAATGAAATTTTTTTGGTCAATATTCCTTTGGTTATAGAATCATCTTTAATGTTTGCTTGATTCATATCTAAATTTGGATTATCCGTATGAGACGCTATTAGTACCATGATAATAGTATATTACAAATGTGTGTGTATTAATTAATAAGTTAATTAATAAATTAAATAAATAAATTATTTTTTATTGACTTTTTTCCCCTTTTGAAGCCAAAGATGAATATGGTTAAAATATAAATATTTTTCCAACAGAATAACGATAGAATATTCTCTTAAAAATTGAGATAAAATAAATATAACGTATAATCCAGTTCTTATTAAACCTATGATATTGTTTCTGTAAAGAACGGTTCAATAATATTTTGTAAAAGCCTACTTTCACTAACAATCAAAATTACAGAACAGATTGCTATCTCTATTTGACAAATTGTAGAGAATTATAAACAGAAATATAATATTACGAGTTAATATATGTAATAGATATATATTTTCCTTTTCTAATAAATATATATATATATATATAAAGTTTTACTGCTTTAAAAGAAGAGGATAGTACAATATCGAATTTGCATTTTTGGGTCACATTGGTAACTAAAAACTATTGCAGTTCATTTTCTTCACGTTATAGTGTCAAAAATGAAAACGCGTAAGTTTAAAATTTGTCAAATACGCGTTTTACGTATTTTAACTGGAAAATATTTCAGGTTGAAAAATATTTTGGTGATGGGGAAGGCGATGGTGATCGAAAGCCAAGCAGCAGTAACTATTGTGAGATCTCTCAGTAACGTGGATGGTTTCTCAGGGTATTTGTATTGAATACAAGGTCTAGAGCGAAAGAAATTCTTATTGTAGAATCGTATTTGAGCAAAACAGAATATCACATCTATATGTAAAAGAGTGCATGTACTCGCATCCGTGTCTGTCAGTATATATATATATATATATATATGAGGATTAGCTATTAAAAAGCAAGAGTTAATGTAAATTATTGGATGAGAACAGGTTTATGCCATTGACATACACAGTGTCAAATCTGATCCATTCGCTTAAATTGATAGATAATGTACAATTTCTATTTAATGCACTTGTATACTTTTTCACTTACATGATAGACTTGTAATTAAAAAGTTATTATATTAATTAATATGCTATGCTTGGTCAACAGATGATAACACTACCACTTACTGGTTAAATAACTTTTGGTAAGGTAAAATTTTAAAAAAAAATAACAGCTCGCACTCAGATTCGAACTAAGGACCAACAGATTTGCAATCTGCTGCGCTACCACTGCGCCATACGAGCTATTTCTTAATATCAGGTTGTAATATAAAGGGAGTCCTTATTCGATAATTAAGGATTCTGATCTGTGGAAGCG